>JAFBJZ010000817.1:332500-377500 GCA_016785225.1 Psettodes erumei
TAGTCGATCAATAATCAGCTGCAGACATGTGATCGGTTATCTTGGGAGGAAGAACTGATCACTGAGGTTTTGACGCTTGTCTTCATCACCGGCGATGACGAGTTTGTTTGCGTCACGGACGCTCCGTTATTGACATTGGAGACAATCGTTATTTGAGGTCACGGCGATCCACTCAAGACACACACTCACAGGGCGGGTGATGTAACGTGTGAGGTCACTGTGTCCCGAGTCCACAGAGGACACAGCGGAGGCGATAATGGGACAGTTGGACGTAGCTGTCCCCGCACCCACACCCTCCAACATGAGTCCTTCTTCTTAACCAGATTTTTTCCCCCTCCGTCCGCTCCGTCGCTCAGGTGGATTTCGCCAAAGTCCTCCACTACGTGGGCGCCGGCGTGGCCTTCCCGTCCAGCATGCTGTTTGTGTGTCTGCAGTCGGCCCTCACCTACAGACTGGCCAAGACCCAGGACGAGTACCGGGTGGGGCACCTGCGGGTGGGGATGGCCCTGCTGGGGCTGATCGCCCTGGTGCTCAGTATCCTTCGCTCATTCGCAGTAAAGCTTGTTTGTAGGCCGTGATGCCAGAGTGTGTGTGTGTGTGTGTGTGTGTGTTATAGTGTGTTACATGGCCCCCTGCTGGAGGAAAGACTGTTTTACACTCCCGTTGACGATCGCCAGCCCCACATGTCCGTCATCACGTCAGGTCTGCAGAGTTCGCACGCAGGCGTTGAATTCACATCAGCAGCTGCTGCGCGACAAACATCTCCAAAGACGCAGGAGGTTCTCCGGCCTCCGCTGTGCAGCCATTGTTCTCCTTAACCTCTGATCGCCAGGCGGAGTTTTCTTCTGCCAGGAGAGCTTCGCCCTGCAGCACACCTCCGCCATCTTCGAGTGGGTCTACTGCACGCTCATCATGCTCTTCTACGGGACGTTCGCCTTCGAGTTCGGGGACATGTCGGGGGACACCCTGCTGGTCCTGTCCAGAGGAGGGGGGGTGCCGAGCTTCTCCGCCGCCGAGCGGAAGGCGGAGGCGGCCGCCGGGTCCAACCACCGGCAGCTGGAGAGCCTGTCCATCCTGTGACTGCGCCGCGGCGGGATTTAGTGCGCCCCCCGGAGGTCAAAGGGCAAAAACACGAACCGATCGGGACGACGCCGTAACGGCGCCTGGAAGCTGCTTCCCGCAAATCGCCACGCCAGGACTGCACGAAGCCGCGGCGGCACAGCCGACCAAAGACTGACGGACCTAAAAGACTTTCATCCTGCTTTTCTAAAAAAGTCCAGGCGACGCCGCAAAACATTGCACAACGTTGAAAGTGCCTCTCCGCAACACAAAAGAGATACACAATCACACGCCGTCCTCGATGTTTGTTTGAATTCTCTGCGTAACAATCGACCTCCCGAGTTTTTTTTTTTTTTTGTTCTTTTATCAGATGGAACGTCCTGAAAGTGCCTCAGATGTCGCGGCTCCTCGCCCGGCGTTTTGTTTCAGCGTCTGGACGTCCAGACACCGAGCTCCGCATTGTTCCCACTCAGGAAGTTTTGTTACATCGTCGACTTTACCTCAGTTAGCGCGGTGAAGTTTTCCAAAAAGCCTTTTGACAATAGATGGACGGTTACTGCGCGCCAAGAAAAACACGTTTCATTGAGTCGCGGCAGGAACATCTGTCCCTCCTGTTTGGTTTATCTTGTTTTTCCAGTTATATGATTAAGGCAATATTACCCGAGCAGCTGCTTCATACTGTCCAAATAAGCTCTGTCGTATATGTTGTTGTTTCAGTAACAGAGAAATCTTCACAGCTTCAACGGGACCAAACGTGGACGTGAACAGAAAAGAAAAACAACGAATGCAAAGCAAACCAAAACAAACATTAAAGCAAATAAGATTTACTTATGATTTACTCTGTTGTTAAAATGTTTTGTTGATGAAAAACCATATTTACATCATTTTCCAGAACTAAAGACAAAGTAGGAGACTCGGGGCCACACGAAGCTGCAGATTCTCATGTTTTTTCTGTCTGAAACTTCTTTGGGGACGTCTGGTCTGAAATCACACATCGTCTTTGTTTCGTCTGCAGAGCCTGATGAAATTCACCTTTAAACGCCAGTTAATCGTAAACTTAAAGAAACACCAGGAGACAGAGCCTTGAGCGGATCATTAGATACCTGTCGGCACAGTATCTCTCATATAAACATAGATGATCAGATTAAGTCACTGCTCGGCTCTGCTCGAGTGTTTAAGGCGGTTCTTCCTTTAAACGTTGGTCATTCTCTTATTTCTGGACAGAAACATGTGTGAAATCAAACCGCAGGCATGTGACTGCATCCACGGGACAAAAATACCAAAGAGCTCGCTCCGTGTGTGTGTGTGTGTGTGTGTGTGTGTGTGTGTGTGTGTGTACGGGGGGGTTACACGGTCATAAATAACAGTGACCAGGTTTTTATCTGCGCCCCACGCTGACCCGTCCCTTCTGGCCCCTCCCTTCTTCGCCGGCAGCTGCCTTTCTCTTACTGGGTTACAGGAGCACGAGGACAGCTATCTATAAATCACTCACCTCACGCACAAACACAAACACACATACTGTACACTGCTACGCTGATACACTACAAGTTGAGGTTCTTTGGGACTTCCCAGGGAAACTCCTTCCTGCCAAAGTGTCCGTAACAGGCCGTCTTCTGGTAGATTGGTCTCTTCAGGTCCAGGTCCCTGTGAAGACCCACAACAAAGCAACAACGTTACGTCCACGCGACGCTCAGGCTTCGTGCAGCGGCCCGACGTCGGCGCTGACCTGACGATGACGCCGGGTCTGAGGTCGAAGTTTTTGTTGACGATCTCCAGCAGGTCCATCTCGCTCTTCAGAGAGGAGCCGTAGGTGAACAGGGAGATGGAGAGCGGGTGAGCGACGCCAATCGCATACGCCACCTGAGAAAGAAGACGAGGGAACACAGCGGCTCGAGTTCTCTTCTTCTTCGCTTACCTTGTGCGTTTTGAAGGCGATCTCACCTGCACCAGCACCCTCCTGCACAGTTTGGCCTTCACCAGAGACTTGGCCACCCAGCGGGCGGCGTAGGCGGCCGAGCGGTCCACCTTGGTGTAATCCTTCCCGGAGAAGGCCCCGCCGCCGTGGGCCCCCCACCCACCATACGTGTCCACGATGATCTTCCTGCCCGTCACTCCGGCGTCGCCCTGCAGGAGGTCGACATGTGAATAACTGCATTTTTAAAAAAATTTCTTTATCAGCGCCAGTATTTATGAATTTGTTTATAATATTCTGGATGCATTCTCATATTTCTAATATCTATAAATGCAAACAAAACCTATTGGTTTTTTTTTTTAAATTGTTTAAAATCTTTACTTGAATTTAATAATATGAGCTCTTTGTTCATTTTGTGACACAAGAAAATTTTATTTTTAACTGATAAACCAATTAAGAATTACACATTTTGGGGATTATAATTTGACCTTTCAGATACATTACCGCAAATCACCTCTCTTCCTGTTTTTTTTTTTTTACGAGTCACTCTCATTGGTTGAGCCGTTTGCCGCAAGCTCCGCAATGATTGGCTCATTCTTTGCCATGCGCCCGGGGGCGTCCAATTCTAACGGTTGTGGCGCAGACACTGTAAACTGTCACTTTACCTGCTACAGTTCAACAATCGCTTAACGGTTATAAGACGCTAACGGTCCAGCTTTCCTCCACAGGTATCGGTTAGCTCGCTAGCTAGCTAGTTCACGATGGCCGCCGGATAGAATACGACATTTTTTGACATCCCACGATCGCACGTTATGGACATTGTTCCCCCTGATTTTACCCGGCCGTCACTCCCTGGGTCTGAGCTCCAATGCGTATTTGCTGCTACCGCTAACTGTGCGTTCACAGTTGCTGTTAGCGTAGATACGTGTTTATATGCTAATAGCAGTAAGCTAGCTATGGCCGCTCTGTCGGTGGTGCTCGGTTTAGCCCCCATGCGTCCGTTCAGTTAGCTTCTTGTGCAATTACGTGGCAGCTAATACCTAATAGCGGGTTCAGACTACGCGATTATTTTTGTCTGGCTAACTGGACCAATCACAGCATGCCTTCTTCTCCTATGGTGTGATGTCATCAGGAAGTAGGTGGTGTTTGGGACCAAAATCTCGGGATTTATGTTCGCGACGGTTCCTAACCGAGCGACATGACATCATATGGGCCGGTCAGGTTCTCTAAAGGCTTCAGAAGAAGTTCCACGTTGTTTACATTCATGGACCACCTTTAGACCCTTACCTGTGGTCCGCCGATCACGAAGCGCCCGCTGGGCTGCAGGTGGTAGATGGTGTTCTCGTCCAGGTACCTGGACGGCACCACGGCTTTGATGACCTTCTCCCTCAGGACTTCCTGCTGCTCCTCCAGGCTCACGTAGTCGTCGTGCTGCACGGAGATCACCACGGTGTGGACCCTCTTGGGGATCACGGCCCCGTTCTCCTGCGTGTAATGAACTGTCACCTGGGTGAAGGCGGAGGGAAGGCGGAGCTTTTAGAGTTGTTGTTGTTGTTTTTTGAACCGCAGAACTTTTTCTCTCTAACTGTAAGAGCTGGAGTCGACACGCAGTCACGTGTGCTGTGAACTCAAAGGGTCGTGCAGCCTGAAACCGACGGTGGACAGGTGTGTCCCGGCTCAGATGTTGCATACCGGCTTGCTCTGGTTGGTGTTTTGCTGGTAAGCACATTCTGGAGGCTACGATCTCCGTCCCTAAAACTGTACTACTGAAACATTCACAGTAAATACTGGGAGAACCGGGGGGGGGGGTGTCCCATAAGTCTGCACGGCCTGGACCCTCATTTACGCATGACAGCGCCTTTTATGGCCGTCTGAATTGTGCGTAAGCCGTAGCCGTGCGTGACGATCCCACCTGGGTCTTGGAGTCCGGGCGGAGCCAGGGCACCGTCCCGTTTCTCCTCAGCTCGGCCATCTTGGCGTTGAGTTTGTGGGCGAGGACGATGGTGAGGGGCATGCACTCCTCGGTCTCGTCGGTGGCGTATCCGAACATCAGACCCTGTCGACGCACACAGTCAGTACAGTTTAAAACCAGTAAGTTGTGTCTTGCATTGAATGGGAATGTTTGGCGACCTGGTCCCCGGCGCCGATGTCGCTCTCCAGACGATCGACGTGAACGCCCTGCGCGATGTCGGGGGACTGCTGCTCCAGGGCCACCAGCACGTTGCAGGTCTTATAGTCGAACCCTGGACGGAGCGGCGGAGAGGGGGACCAATGAGAATCTGACGTAAAGGTGGGGGTAAAGAGGTGCCTTTAAAACTCCACCTTTGTCCGAGTTGTCGTAGCCGATGTGGCGGATGGTTTCCCTCACCACCCGCTGGTAGTCCACGTTGGCCCGGGACGTGATCTCGCCGCAGAGCAGCACCATGCCCGTCTTACACACCGTCTCTGTTTCAACACACACGGGACGTCCCGAGGGGCAACGTTATTTGTTGTGCTTAATTTTTCTGCGTTGCGTGTCCCCGCCACCGGAGGGGAAGACCCGCTCGTCACTCACCGCAGGCCACTTTGGCATCGGGGTCCTGCTTCAGGTGAGCGTCCAGCACCGCGTCACTGATCTGATCACATATCTTATCTGGAAAAAAAAAAACGAGAAACCGGATCAGTATCGGTACGCTTCGATATAGACAGCGGGCGGTTTCCTCGTGTGACCTCCTGTCGCCGTGCAGGTCGGGTTCGCCATCTGGGCAGAGCCGTGAAAGATCTCGCCTTTCGCCCCGCTACGCGTCGGTCCTATTACGAGCCGCGGCCCTATGAATAGCCTCGCCTCGGTGCCCCCACCCTAACGCATGCCGGCGGGACCGTCATCAACCGTCGCACCGTCATCAACCGCTGCAACCTGCGGGGTGGAGAGGAGCTTCCTGATAGAGACTCTGCTCGGTGTCTTGAAGTCAATTTTGTTGTCCCGTCAAGAATTTACTGAAGCTCCATGCTGAGTTTCAGCTCGTTGTTTATCATCGTTACTGCTCGGGTTCCCTCTCACCGCTCTCACATTCGACTTACGGTAGCAGCTGGTGAACATGCTGGGACGTTCAGCGGCTTAAACAGCCAGATGTTTCCCTCAGCAGCCGGTGGAGACCAAACACAGAGCAACACAACTTGCTAAAAACACGTTTTCAGAAAAACGAGCAGCTCAGTCATTTCTTCAACTTTCACGCACAGTACGAAACTCCTGCAGACTCTCGAAAAACTTCACAGTTGTACCTATACAAAAAGTAGAAATAACTCTGAATCATTGATGTGTGTGTGTGTGTGTGTGTGTGTGTGTGTGTGTGTGTGTGTGTTGGGGGGGGGTCAGAATTCAGCACATTCCTCAGAGTCATCAACGATTCGCTGGAACATAAGAGTGTTCTAACGCCAGGACCGCAGATCCGTGGACAGGACGTCCCACTCACCAGGGTGTCCCTCTCCCACCGACTCCGAGGTAAACATGAAGGAGCCGTCGCGCGGCGCGTGGTCGTAGTCCCCATCCATTGTCCCGTTCATTTTGTCCCCCCGCCCCCCGCCGCCGCCGCCAACACCACCTTTGTCACACAGCAAGAGGGGAAGATGCGTTTCTTACGAAGCCGGACAGAGTGCGAGGACAAACTCCGGCTGCCGTCTAACGTCTCCGTCCCACGGCAGTGCGGCCGGATACCTCTGCGCTATATAAGGCAAAGACAACATACACTAACTCCGACACACACACACACACACACACACGGGGGCTCGGGGGGGTTGGGGGGTGGATGCCATGTGAACCAGTGGGTTCAGACCATTCAGAGGCGAGAAAAGAGGAGGGAGGGATCCCTCTCTCTCTCTCTTTTTTTCTTCCTTCTGGGTGACAGTTGTTTAACTCCTCCCGTGCTGGACGTTCCTCCTTTAGCCAGAGTGAACTTATCAAACTCACAACCTCTCATAGTCAAACTCCTTTTTAGTGTGTATAAGTCTCCGGTTTCGTTCAGAGGAGTCACGCTGGAGCTCCTCCACAGATTCATTCATGCCTGTCTTTGTTTTGTTTTGTTTTTTTGGAGGGGGGGGGGGGGGCCTGAGGTCTTTGAAGGTTGAGTACACAGAGAGCTGCCAGACGGGGGGGGGGGGCGTCCACCACTGAGTTCATATGAACTGAAACACAGCATTTTTTTCAACATGTTATAGAAATCAGTGAAGGAAACAGCTGGCAGCATGTGTCCAGTCCAACAACATGGGGGGGTGGTGGGGGTGGGGGGTGTCCAATTTCACAACTCAGTATCTGGTATGTCCCCATTAGTGGGGACACGTGGTCGGCAGACATGTTGGTCCCTCTCATGGTTGAGTGACCAGAGAAACCAGAGACCTGGAAATTACATTTCTTTTTTCTTTCACCGTGAACTGCCTGGGCTGCAGAGCTCTCAGGTGCAGTTCCACATTGTCACCACCGGATGTCGCCGTTTCACAGAGGCACTGGTAGAAGTCTGGAAGCATTTCTATAAAAAAAAAACAAAAAAACTCAGGGTAAATATTATTTATTATAACACAGAATAAGGATGTGAAAAGTGCATCTATCGTATCTCGGAGAAGAATCGACGCTGAACTGTTTTAGTCCACGTTTCGTTTTTTTTGAGTGATGCTGCGATCGAACCCTGAAAACCAGCTCCAGGTGGAGTCCAGGTCCCGCGGTCACATGATCCGCGAACACGGCGAACACCACGTAGTGGACGCCGACCACGGGGAGGAGGAGGGTGGAGGAGGGTGGAGCGGGTGTCCTGCAGGGGGCGGCAGAGGACCGGACAGGAAGGGGTTGTTGTGTTGTTGGTGTCTTACTCAGATCTCACTCCTGCACACCTGTATTACACAGGTGCATTTTTTATATATATATATATATATACGTTGCGAAACTGGACACACAACAGGAAGTCTCGCTGGTCAGGACACAACACACAACACACAGCGTGTCGTACGCTCCCGCTCGAGCCTGATGCTGCACGACTGAACCTGTTTGTGAGAGAGCGGCGCCCCCTGGTGTTGGACCCCAGGCATCAGTCCAGCTCCTCCTCCACAGTCGCCTCCAGGCCGCGTCGTCGCACAGCTGAGCGGGTGGTGGTGTGTGGCTGCTGCGCGCTTTGTGTCTCCTTTTTTTTTAAATGATTTGCGTCGCACCTCGTTGTGGTTGTTTTCTGTCTGTTTGTGGTTGTTTTGCAACACATTTAAGTGGTTTTGTGTCTCTGCGGCTGTTTTGCGTCTCTTTGTGGTCGTTTTGATTGTTTGATGACAGGTTGTGATGCTAACAGGCCCACACCTACTTCCTCCGACCACCCCTAGTGCCCCCACCCTGAACGAATGAGATTTATTTAACTGTAATCCCGGGGAGATTATCACAATTTGTCTGTCTGATTTGGATAAATCCGTGTTACACAACTTTTTTTTTTTTCCTGACTTGGGGGGGGGCGTCGCGTGTTGAAGAACTTTCCAGACAGAAGAGCCTGATGTCTTCCCCGGCATCTGAAGAACTCCTAACTGTGATGTGAAGTTCTTTGTGCGCCGTCGCAGTCGACTCACAAATACTTGAGCCGTTCGCTCTTTTTTTTGCGTTGTTGTTTTTTTACGTTTTCGCTCTGGAGCTGCTTCAGAGATCAATCACGGTGTCATCACTGCTCTTTTACCGCAAAATGAGATTATCTGCTGCAGATAATCCCCAGGGGACACGAAGGCACCGCTGGGATTCGAACCCAGGATCTCCTGTTTACTAGACAGGCGCTTTAACCAACTAAGCCACGGCGCCCTGCTGATATGAGTTTTTGGGCGGTGCAACATCAGACGGTGGTTTTTGGAAATGTGATGGAGGAAACCATGTCCGTGCTGTGAAGGTGCAGCGCCCCCACCCCCACCTTCATTAAAACCGTTCCTCCATCATCATAACAAACAAACAAAGCTCCTCCCCGCCGCAGCCTCCGACCTCGCCAGTCGTCGTGCGGAGGGAGGGTTTTAATTTTAAGACGGAGCTGGGATCCCACAGCACCACCTGGCCCGCGGCGAGCACCACCACCACCAGCACCACCACCACCAGCAGCACCAGGGCCATCTCCAGCCACGCAACAGCTCGTGGCAGCTGCTGCGCGGGGCAGCCTTCCAAACCAGAGAATCTGAGAGAGAGAATGAAAGAAGGCACAAAGTTCCCAAACAAAAATCCCAGCGTCGATAATCCCGCCGCTGTTTTCCGGAGCTCCAATGGTTTTTTTTTTTTTCTCGACCCAGTGAGAAAGTTGGCACGAAGTGTGCGCGATAGTGGGAGGCTGGTGAAAGACGGGAGTGACACAAGGGTGCACTGTTCTCACACACACACACACACACACACACACACCCCAGCCCAGGCCTCCACTGCTTTATGTGCCAGGGCTCGACCTCTGTTACTGTCTCACACACACACACACACACACACACACAGAGTTGTGTTAATAATGATGCAGTGACGTTACATGAAGCAGTACCTCTAAATAGTACTTCAGTACCATGCATGCATGCATGTACCAGGACGGAGCTGCACACAGGTTGCATTTCATCACAGACGACGCCCCCCCCCCCCCCCGCTCCGCGCGCGCTCCGCAGCGCCCCCCACCGGCGCCGCCGCCGCACTGCGGGCAGAGAGACGCTGTGTGCGCCGGAGACCGACCGACCGCCGCTCATACGCGGAGAGAGAGAGAGAGAGACGAGCCCGCTGTCTGCGCTCAGGTAAGACAGACACCCCCACCCACACACACACACACACACACACACCCCACACACACCCCCTCCCCCGGTATTATTCTTTTATTCGACCCGTTCGGCGTCGGTGCGGCGGCACCGAACCTCGCGGCGCCGCGGCCCGGTTCGTCCATCGGCGCCTCGTCTGTTTGTTTGTTTTTTTCGCGTGAGGTGGGAGAGGTTGGGCCTCGGCGCGGTACACGCATGGAAATATCACGCACATGAACGAGGGACACCCCCCCCCCCACCACACACACACACACACACACACACACACACAGCGCAGATCCTCCAGCAGTTTTATTATTATTATTATTATTATTATTATTATTATTATTTGCGCGTCTCCATCCGCGGCGCGTTTCCCTCAACGCGACATGTCTCCATCCTCCTCCCGGAGCAGGTCCTGCCTTCGCCTTCCGCCGCGCGGATGGCGTCCTCGCGCGCCGTAACGAGCCTAATCCGCCAGAATATTTAGGCTATAATCTCATTATTGAGGGCTCTGGGCAGGACAACGATGCATTGTTATTTATACACCGGCGTGTAAACCCGGCGGCGGCCACTTCTTTCCTTTGTGTCGTCTGATTTGAGCACAGTGTGTGTTTGTGTGTGTGTGTGTGTGTGTGTGTGTGTGTGTGTGTGTGACGACTCGGCTCTTTCGCGTTATTTATTTTCCTTTTCTTTTCTTTCTTTTTTTTTGTTCTGGATCTTTCGCTCTCTTCCTCCATCCGAGGCCCTGGATCTGTCTTTATTCTCTGACGTCAAATCACGCATCTATATTAACGCAAAAACAGCCCCCCCGCTCCCGCTCCACACACACACACACACACACACACACACACCCGGCGTGTTGCGTTATGTATTTTCATCGCCGCGCGTTATTCAGGGCGCAGATGATGTCGGGGAATCGGGAGTGATGCGGCGCCTGTGCGCCAAGTGCCAAGCCCATTTTTCGTTTGATCCGCGGCGGAGAAGCGCGCGCGCGCGCCGAGTCGAGTCGAGCCGAGCGCGCTGCTGCTGCTGCTGCTTATCCGACACATACGGGCACATACGGGGTAATCCTCACGCGCCTCTGACTCGGACTCGGACGCGGCCACATTAAAGAACAATTAGAGGCTTTGGCTCGCGCGCGTGCGAGCGAGACCCGGATCCGTACGGAAACACACCTCTGTGTGAGCGCGCGCCCTCGTTACGTCCGTTTCTGCTGGGGGGTGGGGTGTGTGTGTGTGTGTGTGTGTCTGCATGTTGTGTTGTAGCTGAAGGAGAGACATGTCCTCCTCGTTGTGTTACTGTTGTGTTGGAGACGCCTGCAGACACACACACACACAGTTTGTCCTTCCTGTCAGGTCATTGACGTCCTGATTCGTCAGCCTGTGAAACCTCTGTGGGTCGATCACGACCGGCACGCGATGACACACCTGTCCTCACCTGTGTGTGTGTGTGTGTGTGTGTGTGTGTGCGTTTGCCGTCGTCGTGTCGCTCAGGGAAGAGCCTGACAGAGTCGTAACTTCAGCCTCTTGGTTAGAGGCGAGCGTTTAACCGCCTTCTCGTGCTCGTGTGGACTTTGGCTGGTCGCACCAGCAGACCGGTGCACGCGTGTGTGTGTGTGCGTTGTGCGTTGTGTACACACGCCTGCGCCGCGAAAACACAACACTTCCTGGCGTTCGGAGCTCCACGCCGCAGGATCCGCGCGGCGAGCTGTGGAAACAAGGAGGGAAAATATCGTTAAGGCCACGTGCAGCGCCAGCACCCCCACCCTCCAAGCACTCACAGTCAGAGAGGGCAAAATGGAGACCGGCTCCACCTTCAGCGAGGCCCCCCCCCCCACACACACACACACACACACACACACACACACCACCACCACCACCACGTCAGGAAAGGTAGAGAGAGAGAGAGAGAAAGTAGGTCAGAGATGCAGAGGAGGCAGCCGAGCATGAGAGCAGCATCCTCGTCTCTCAGCTGACACACGCACACACACACACGCACACACACACACACACACACACACACACACACACACACACACACACACACACACACCGTTTGTTTTTTTTCATGGCTTCAATTCCATGTCGACGACCGAGTGTTACATGTTTGAGGTAAAACACACACACACAAACAGTGTGTGTGTGTTTTACCTCAAACGTGTAACACTCGGTCGCCGACACACACACACACACTGCGAGTCTGGATCTGAGTCAACACCCCTGTTGTCGAGCGGTTTCGATCCAACATCCCATTTTCACACGGCCCCGCGAGGGACAGGTCGCTGCAGCAGGTGAAGTTTTGCGTTTCGGGGCAAATCGTCAGGACGTCCCGGCCCGGCCCGGCAATTTGTCCTTGGCGCGTGTGTAAACGCGTCTGTAACATAAGCACCAGGATCCGGTTCTTATCAGCCCGGAGCGTGTTTGCTCTCCAAACGCTCCGAGCTCCCGGATGAGGCGTCGACGCTCCTCCCGGCGCTCGTCCTCGTTGGCACGGGCGCCGCGCTCGTCCTGTTTGGGCTCCGTCATGTGTAACGCCACAAAGGGAGTTCTGTCCCGGGGCGGCCTGTGTGTGTGTGAGAGGACGCCATTCATCACGGCTTCTATGGGACGCACAAAGGTCATTTTACCATTTGTAACAGATCAGAACCCCCCACCACCCGCGGGTGCTGCCCACGTCTCAGATCTTCCTGCAGCAGATACGTTTTGAAAACAACAACAACAAAACAAAAACCAGTTTGGCGTTTCTGCGCAGGGTTGAGAATGGGGACGTCGTGTTCCTGCGTCCGACCCACAAAAGACGCGGCGGCGGAAGCGCGGAGCGGCGCCGACGCCGCGCAGGTTCGTCGTAAGTTCATCCGCAGAAAATAACCCCCGAGCTAACCGCTACTAACGGCCGCCGCTCACCTGGGTGAGGGGGCGGCGCGGTTTTGTAATCAGACGTCACTTTAAAACAGGAAGGAAGCGTGAGTTTGTCAGGGGACTACTTCCTGTGGCGGACTAATCCACACATCCATCCGCTAAACAAGCGTTTCCTGCCCTGACGCGTGAGGTTTGTCGAGCTCAGGACGTCTGTGCCGAGCGTTATTTAAACAGTCCAGGGTAAACGGGGTGGGGGGGTGTAACCACGGCAACGGGTTCGGCATTGCGGCCTGTAAAGAGAACGGTCCCGCATTCAAAATCCTACAGTTTCTGTTCGAGGAGAAGTACTTGGCTCCTGTGACTGCAGTATTAGTACTGCGTTATTTATGACATCATTAGATGAGGCGGGGGGTTCCCAACCTGAGGGGTCGGGCCCGTCTGAGCGGTCACACGATAAATCTGAGGGGTCGTCAAACATTCTTTGGACGAACACAAACGCAAACACGACCAGCACCCGGCCACGCCGACACGGAAAGAGCAGTTTGGACTCAAAGAGCCCGGTTACGCCATGAGCTCAGTGCGCCGCTTATAAGTGTGTGTGTGTGTGTGTGTGTGTGTGTGAAAAAAGACCAAAACTGCTGATGTAACCGCAGGCTCTAATCTGACACGTAATCCTCCTCTTTTTTTTTTTTTGACGCGGCACGTAAACATGAACTTCCTGAAGATATGTGACTGAAACGCAAAGTGCTGCTTTTTTTTTTTTTTTTTTTAAATCTTAGTCA
Source organism: Psettodes erumei (assembly GCA_016785225.1). NCBI lineage: Eukaryota > Metazoa > Chordata > Actinopteri > Pleuronectiformes > Psettodidae > Psettodes > Psettodes erumei. The sequence continues at coordinate 345,859 of JAFBJZ010000817.1, forward strand.
CCGGCGGTCGTGTTAGAAAGTGCAGCTCGTGCACATGGGGGGTCTATTTTAATCTGGGGTCTGTAACATGAGGCGCCGACCCCACGGCGGGACGTTATAAATAACCGTTTTCACAGACTCACTGTCTGTTTATGTTTCGCACCGGAAGACGGGAGCGTCCACCAACTACGCCGCCGTCATGTTTGACGTTTTCGAGCCGGGCGTCCTCGAAACCGGTAACGAGACCACCCCCCCCCCCCACCCCACCCCCCGACTGCCCGCCCCCTCCTCATCCTTTACCGAACCCTGGGTCTTTCCCTCCTTTTCGCAGCCTGACCTGCGACCGGCAATGGACTACGTGAGCAACGCCTCCAACAGCTACGGGTCTGGAGACGCCGTGAGCGCCTCCTTGGCCAACATGAGCATCGGCGACCAGCGCCACCAGGAGAACGGCGTCCAGCTGGGACACGGGAGCCCCGGGGACGCCAAGATGAAAGGTCAGACGCGCGGCATCGCAAAAAAAAAAAAACAAAAAAAAAAACGGTAAACAGGAAAAGGAGATGATGTCATGGGGGAAGCCGTCGTTAGCTCCCGTCCCCGGCTCGCAGATCCGACGCAAGTTTGAATGACCTGCTGATTTTGTCGGGAAAACTTTGGGGTCCACGGGTCAAAGGTCAGCTCAGTGCAGCGAGCTTTAATCCCAGGAGTTATTCCGAAATAATCTCCACGAGAATAATAAATAATAATATTTATTAATATAATAATAATAATACCGGGGTTTGTTTTAATCCCTCTTTACATAAAGACGCGCTCGACCGGCCCGAGCGGCGGGAAAACAAACAACGGGCAAAATAAACGACGGCCGCGCTGACAGCTCGTTTCAGCAGCGCCTGGTTTTCATTTGGTTTGTTCTCTCTCTCGTCCCGTCCAATCCACCACACGGCCACTTAGTGCGTAGCTTAGCCTTCCCCAGCTTACAGCCCTCGCTGGTGCAGTCCTTCCCCCCGTTCCCCTTCTCCATCGCCCCGTACGCAAACAGGAAGCGCCGCGCGGAGTCGGGTCGGCCCGCGGAGGTAAACGGCAGCGGATGCAGCGTGAGTATCTCGTCAGCCGGTTTTTCGGGTAGCAGACGAGTAGAGGCCGCCGCAGTCGTGGTGTTTGTCTAGTGGAGGCCGCCTGATTCTCCATCATGTTTCACCTCCGACCTGACCCCCCCCCCGCTTCGCCTCCTTCGTGTCGCAGAGGAAGAAGAGGCGGCGCTCGGCGAACACGGGGCGGAGAGCGGCGAGGACGAGGTGACACCCGGTAAAAAAAACAAAACAAAGCCTGCACATTCACCCCGCTCTGCCCGGTGCGTCAGCTGATTTGTCGACGACTCGTCTTTGTTCGGGACAGAGTCGTCGATTTGTCGACGTTTTTATTTCCTCACGTCTTAATCTTACTTCCTGCCTGCCTGAGCCGCCGCGCTCGTCCGCCTGCGATGATGACAGTGCAACAAGAAACCTCATTACCCTGTGACTAACAGTGACACACACACACACACACACACACACACCTCCAGGTTGCGGCGAGTTTTAGCGGAGTAAACCCAAAGAAAGCGCCGGGACAGTTTTTCCTCCTTCGGTCGCTGAACTGGTCACGAACAACCGGCGGCGGCGTCCAGACCACACGTGTAATTATCCTGAGTCAGCGCCGCTCAGCGAGTCCTCGCTGCCACTCGCCATTCTGTGTTTTTATTTTAAAAATATATTTATTTTTTTTAACTGCTTGTTGTTCCTCTCACGGTGCGCGGCGAGGCGAGGAGGCAAGTCCATAATGTAATGAACTGACCCACGTCCGTTTGTCCCGCAGCGGAGGCGTCCGCCGAGACGGGCGCCGTCGCAGAGCCCCCTTACGAGGATGAGGGGCAGTTGGGTAATGCCCCCGCCCGGTCTCCGTGCATCAATTTCAGTTTGCCAGCATCTTTAATCTCCAGAGCAGTTTGACATTTTGGGGGGAAAAGCTTTTGATCAGCACCACTCCAGCCGTTAGCCCGTTAGCTTAGCATCAACAAAGCGAAATGAAATAAAACAGAGAAAAGCCGGAGATGAGTTCAAAACCTACGACTCAGGAGAACTCTCTGATGCTAACCCCATGCTAGCTTAGCCTTTGTGCTAAGCTAAGCTAAGTGTGACTTTCCAACATGTCAGACTGTTGCTTCAGGTGTTTGTGAGCGCAGCTGCTGTCATGTTTGCTGTGAAACTTCAAGCTTCATGATTCTGGGGGAAGGAAAAAAAAAAAAGCAAGCGTGTCTGTTTTACTTTATCTTTTTTTTTTTTTCATGCTCGCGCTGACAGCTAACACGCCGCTCCTTCCAGAACTGCAGCATGACCATAACTCAAGAGGCAGATATTCTCCTTTTTGGTTTTTGGTTTTTTTCCCTCCTTTCTTTTCTCGGTTGCATCCCGGCTATTTCAGAACCAGAGCAGCGGCCAGAACCGCGGCGGGTCGGTCTGAGGCCGCGGTGATCTGTTGAGCAGATGCTTCTTCCCCACGGCGGCGCACAACTGCACAACTCGTCGAGCGTACTAATATGAATCTCGTTACTGACCGCGCTCTCGTGTCTTTCCATGTGTCTCGCGGCGATCGACCGGCAGCGGCGGGAGGATCGGCTTCAGCAGGTAAGGGCTGCTCTCACGCTGCATCGATCGCACTCGCCACTTATTTACCGCAGGAGATATACGAGACATGATACGCACACATTAACATTAACTTAATCACACACATTCGCTGTTAAAGTAGAAAATGCAAAGTTACGTTTAAATGCATCGATAAACTAAAAGTTTTTAAAAAAGCTAACGCACAGAAATTTTATGATTTTTCATTCTGAACGTTTTGAAAAGTTTCCAGCTGCTTTTATTAACTTTATATTTGTTTTCCAACCTCACACTCGACTCACTGTAAATAAACTCGTTCGCTCCCTCAACTTTTACAGTTTTCATTTCAGCAGCAGGAAAATATATAGATTTATTCCCCCTCGGCGAGGTGGTGGAGACCAAAAACAGAGCTAAAGGACAATTAATGATAAACAAGATCATTTTTATGAAATATTTTAGTCAGATAGTTCACACAAAATTATATGAAAACTATGAAAAAGTTACAAATCGATAAGATAATAATAAGTGCTCGCTGAAATGAATGAATGATTAAACAGTGTTTATAATTGTTGTATATTTCAGTGCGTTGTCGTTCGTTATGTTGACTGGAATGCATCGTGTGTTGTCTGTCACCCCGGTGTGATGCATTACCGTCCATATCATTTGATTTCGACTCGGGTGTTTTCTTTACCAACCATCAGCCACCCCTGAGTTCACCAGTCCTGCACTTCACCTTTTATTTGACGGATCTTTTTTTTTGTTTGTTTGTTGTTGTGACGAATTCAAATACCAGCAGGTGTTTCATTTCCCTCATGGACATCACTTCTTCACTCATTTCCTTATTTTTTTTTTTTTATTTCAATGGGGAGATGGCAAACAAGTGCTGTGAATGTCGTCATTAATCTGCTTTCCAAACAAATTAGCAAAGTCCGGCACCGGAGGCCGCAGTGCGCTGGCGTTCGCGGGCGACGGATTAAAGCCTGCTGCGGAGGGCGTTGACCTCATGGGAGCTTCCTGCTCCCGCGACCCAGGAAACAAGGCGGCGGGAGAGTGTGGGAAGAGGCTGAGCGACTCCTCGTGGGCCTCCGAGGACCTCGGCCGCAGGTCAGAGGTCGGGCCGGACGGGCAGGCCGGCAGGGGGAGCCCCGAGCGGGCCGGAGCCTCGGACTCTCAGAGGGCGATCAGCCTGGACGCCTCCGAGTGCCTGAGCGAGATGAGCGGCCTGTCGGGGACGTCTTTAGTCAGGAGCGCGGCTCTGGAAGACCTCACGTCCATCGGGGACCGGAGCTCGTGGGTCAACCGGGGCGAGGAGCTCGCCCCCGAGCGAGCGAGAGACGGGCCGGCCGCCGACGGAGCCGCCGTAAAGTCCCGCGGTGACAGAAACGTCACTTCAGAACCACAGCGGACCCCTCGAACTCAAAGCCCGTCGCCGTCCAGCTCCGATTCCCCTTCGGAAGATCTTCTCGCGCCGGACGGCAAATGGAGTATTTGGGAGACGGGTGGCCTTTCGGCGGCTGAAAACAGCAGCGCTGACTCATCGTCACACGGGCCCGGCGGCTCTAATGACTCACAGATGAGCGGCGGCGGCGGCGCGGCTGGGAAAACTCCCCCACCCCCGAGCTCGCCGGCTCGAAAGTCTCTGGTGCCGGTCGCTATTTTCAAGAAAGGTGTGTTTGCTGTCGCGCTCACCAGTTGAGAACCGGCCCTCCTCAGTTTCCTCCCGCCACTGGTTTGATTTGACAGCGCAGCTTCTGCCGTGTGTTATGCCGCACTCTCCCTCTGAATTGTTTCTATGGACGCCAACTCTGACCCGAGGAGACGCTTGTTGTCCTCCCTCCCCACTTTTTAGCTTTTTGTTTCATCTCTCCATCTCTGCTCACTCTGCTGGTTATGCAGCCCCCCCCCACACACACACTGTATTGATTTTTCCACGTGTCACATTGCATGCTGCAAACCCTTCATCACCGACTTTGCACTTTGTTTTTTTGTTTTTGTTTTTTTTGCCATTTTGTGGATGTAAGTACAGCGACTGTTATTTCACCTGGGTGGATTTCAAAAAGAGAAATGACAGATGTTTAAACTCTGCTTCTCGTTCCTCTGCGTAGCTCAAGCAAAGATGGATAACGGCTCCTCCGAGAAGGTAAGAGCTTCATCGACGCCGCTCATTCCCTTTATCGCGTTTGCCGGATCATCAGCGGATCGTTCTCTCTTCGCTCATTCCAGCTTGGGTCTTATTTTTGTCGTTTTCATCGTTTCACCAAAAAACGACCAGCAGTCGCGTTTTAAACTTCACCCTGCCTCAGGTTCGACCAATCAAACTCGCCGTTGCTGGCTTTTCATATAAAGTATGAAAAATGACGAGGACCTCTAGTGGTCGTGTCAAGGATGACGGGTTGGTTGACCGAAGTTGACGCGAACCAGAACGATCCGTCACTTTCATTCTTTTTCATCACTTTCATTTGTCGATTCATTTTCTGTTTCACGTTCATTGTCATTAGAACTCTTTGTTTTTTCATCCATTTTTTTTCTCCACCCTCTTCACGAGAAAGACTCAAACTGCCACCAAACCGGCCTCGTTCCTTAAAAGACCGTCTGTGGTCGCCAAGGGCAGCAAAACACACGGCTCCGCCCGAAACGGCCACAGCTCCATCCCCGTTAAAACCGGCAGCACAGGGCCCAGGCAGCCCGGAGTAAGTACAGGTCCGGACCGGTGACCGTAAACAAAGATGGCCGACGCGTCTCCGCTTCCCCCAACCGTGAATGATCCCGGGGTTTATACTGCCGCCGGCCACCAGGGGGGCGACGGTGACGTCCATCTTTATTTACGATCGCTGACCTGAACGCGGCTGAAGAGTTGAGATCTGAGCTGCGTCCGCTCGTCCGTTCGCGGCCGACGCTTCCTGCCCTCAACTCAACCGCCGTCTGACCGTCTTCATTGACTTCCAGGGCGGCGTCGGCGCAAAATCCCAAACCCCGGAGCCAAAACGTCCGCGAGAACTGCAGCTCAGCCAGGTACGGAAACGAGACTCATCAATAACTCATTCGTGTTAACGCTTCTCATTTTGATGGATTATTATTTCGTAAGGAGGAAGCTTTACTTATGACGTGTCATATTTCTTGTGATGCAGCTAGTGCCAAGAAACCTCCCACTCCAAAAAATGAAAAAGGTAAAAAAGAGAAGTAGAGATTATCTTCAGCCTCGCACGGCCACAAAGCCACAGTCAGATCCGGTCCAGAACCAGAACCTGGATCAGACTCGGTCGGCTTTCAGCCAAGATAGTTCCTTCTTAGTTTGTTTATTACTTTTCTTTCTTCCCCCCGACCGTCCACACGTTCAAAACCTTTTCCGTCGCTTCTCCTCCGGTTGCTTTAAGATGCCAAGAGTGGACAGAGCAGCCCCGGCACTCCCAAATCCCCGTCCAGCCAGGCGCTGTCGGCAAAGTCTGCGGCCGAGGCCAACAAGGTGAAGAAGATAGCGGTGGTGCGTTCAACGCCCAAATCCCCCGGCTCGCTGAAGAGCCGCCCGCCGGCTCCTCTGGCCGCCGCCGCCGCTCCCATGCCGGACCTGAAGAACGTCCAGGTCCAAGATCGGCTCCACAGACAACATCAAGCACCAGCCTGGGGGCGGGAAGGTGAAGGTCTATCTGTAAAATGATTGTCTTAGCGTAGCATAAACAGCTAGCGTGTCCAAAGGCAACATGATTACTGTCATGAGCACGTACAGAAACCACACAGACACAGCTGTGGCACATGTGACGTTTGAACCCACAAACACGTCTTCTGTTTCTGAGGCGGCGGCGTCCGTTTTTCTCTCTGTGGCCCTGAATGTGTCACGTGATCGTCTAACCCTCTTCAAATGTGAACCGCTGACGTTTTCGTTTCTCCCAGGTCCAAATCCTTGACCAGAAGGTCGACTATAGTAGTGTCCAGGCTAAGTGCGGCTCCAAAGACAATATGAAACACGCACCCGGTGGCGGCAATGTGAGTAACTGAGGGATGAACTCGACCCTTGAGTATCTCTGCAGTTATGATCTTCAGAACCAGAACACGTTACCAGTTCACCATGAGACGAAAGCTCAGGCTCGAGCTTCGTCGTCAACCTGTACAATTCGTGTGGCCGTGTTTGCGTCTTGATCCACAACAAAACACACGTCCTGCATTTCCAAAACAAACACACGTGGTCGTACAGTACGTGCTGTGCGTCCTCGTCTCCTGGAGCTCACGTCCTTTTCATTCGTAAAATCGTCTTCTCTCACCCGGCGCTACAGGTCCAGATCCTGGACAAGAAGCTGGACTTGACTAACGTCCAGTCTCGCTGCGGCTCTAAGGACAACATAAAGCATACGCCCGGCGGAGGCAAGGTGAGGACAAACACATACAGTACGTATACATTACATATACAGTGGTTCTCTTTCCCCTCGACCTTCATCAGATGGTTGGACCACAGTAATGTCCGCTGTCTTCACACCAGGACCAGTACAGGAGAAAACAGTCCTGGTTCAAGTCCAGAATCCACATAGTAGTCCTGTAGTACGTCCAAAAACCAGGGCAGCGAAAAACCGGAACCGTAGTCGGACAGTCAAACCCAAAAGAGGCGAAGGCGAGAGCGGCGGTCGGACGAGGCGCGTCAGATGGAGCTCGCTTAACAGAATAATAATATTTATCTAATAATTAACCGTGAGGGAGAACAGCAGAGGGTGGAGAAGGTACAAGTACATGAAACCAGAAACCACAACCACAACAACGCAACAAAACAGAACGACACAGATCATCACAGGTAGAACATGTCAGGAAAATGTAAAAGATCTTAAGAAGGTGGAAAAACATCAGAGAACGTCTGAGTAATGGATGTTTTCTCACGTCATAACATCCTGTACACAACATGTACACAAAAAAATGTCATCACCCATCAGGTCATTAATACAAGAAAAAGTGTCGACAAAAACTGAAAAATAACCGAAACATCATAGAGCAGCATCTTATGAACAAAAATAAATCATATGTCATAAATAAAATTAAAATAATAAACGTGCTGATATATGGGTGATATCGGCCGGGCGGCGTTTACCTGTCCTCACTCTCCTTTCTCCCCCCCCCCCACGTCTGGACCCCCCAGGTACAGATTGTTGATAAGAAGCTGGATGTGAGCAATGTGCCGTCCCGCTGCGGCTCCAAAGATAATTTAAAACACGTACCCGGGGGCGGCAACGTGAGTACGACGGGACGGAAAATTACCCGCTTCCCCTGAATGCATCTTCTCACCGCCCCGCCTCCTCCTCTGACCCGTTAACACACGGCGCTTACAGACGACCCCCACCTTACACTTTAAGTGTGTGTGTGTGTGTGTGTCACGCTCCTCGTGCATGTAAACCTGCGTGCAGCTGATCCTCAGGTCCAGACGGATCAAAGGAGTCGCTGTGTCCGCCACCGACGTGGAGACACAAAGAGCTTCTGTCCCCGCAGTGACCTCAGCCGGGACAAACGGCGGCGGCGGGCGAGACACGGGGGGGGGACAGGGGGGACAGGCGGGCGAACCGAGATCACGCCGCCACTTGACTTTGTGACGCACGGCCGCCAAAACTCTTTAATCTCCGTGCATGGAGTCAGGGTGCAAACAACAAACGCTCCTAACACGATATTAATCTGTGTGACCCGCCCCCCCATCCCCCCATCCCCCCCACCCCCATAATTCCTACCCATAATCCTTCATGTTTGACGGGCTCAGCTGAGACTGAAGCTTCTTCTCCCTCTGCTCTTCACCTCAGGTCCAGATCGTGCACAAGAAGATCGACCTGAGCACCGTCACCTCCAAATGCGGCTCCAAAGACAACATCCGCCACAAGCCAGGTAGGCCGCCGCCCGCCAAAACCCCGCCTCCACGAGACCACGCCCCCTTTCAGCTTTTTTCTTTTTTTTTCCCGCCAGGCGGCGGCAACATCGAGATCAAAAACGAGAAGCTGGAGTTCAAGGTCCAGTCGAAGATCGGCTCCCTGGACAACATCGGCCACGTCCCCGGGGGGGGGCAGAGAAAGGTGAGCGACACGCACAAAGCAGCGTGTCGACGTCAACACACACACACACGTTTAAAACCCAGGGGGGTCCGCTCCACCTTTCCTCCACCCGAGTCATCATCACCCCCCTCCACCCGCCGCTGTTTTTTTATATTTTCTCCACTTCACTATGATTTATCTTTTGTTGTTCTTGTCATTTCAGCGTTGTCTCACCTGCTTTGTCATACGTTGTGTTACATTTTGATTTGTGCATGTTTTGTCATTTCCCTTTGCCGGGCGGGGTCGGTGGGGGGGGTGGGGTTGTCCCTGGTAGAGGGAGAAGGGGAAGGACGCCTCGGACAGCCCCTCCATCCCCTCCACCCCCCCACGGTCGCCCCCGCCCGTCCCCTCAGCACCCGACACCCCCACCCTGACGAACCCCCTCATAAAGATTGAGGACTCGTGTAAGTACCGGCGGAGCGGAGAGCGTTCGTCCCGGGTTTGTTTTCCCAAACAAACAAACAATAACAACAACAACAACAATGTGCAGTTACCTGAGCAGGACCCGGTCTGACCCCCCCCCCCCCCCCCCCCCCCGCCGCAGATTGAGAGCCACAAGCTGAGTTTCCGCGAGACGGCCAAGGCTCGCACCGACCACGGCGCCGAGATCGTCTCGCTGGACGACTCCCCCCAGCAGCTCAGCACCGTGTCGTCCTCCGGCAGCATCAACATGGCCGACTCCCCGCAGCTGTCCACGCTGGCCGACCAGGTGTCCGCCTCCCTGGCCAAGCAGGGCTTGTGAGCGCCCCTCGTCCACCTCCACCTCCACCTCCACCTCCACCGCGTAGAGGAGTCGTGACGCCTTCCTCATTGTTCTCACAGGACTTTTTTACCCCCCCCGTCACTGTTTGTCCTTCACTAACCTTTGGAAACTGTTCTGGAGCCATTAAGAGTAACGAGAAAACAAACAAACGTGTATTTAATTCTTCTCTGTGCTCGTTTCTACCTTTTGTAAGTAAGTGTCCCTTTAAGAGTTAAAGCGTCCCAGCAGACCTCCACACACCTCCACTGTTTTTAATGCACCCCCCCCCCCCCACACACACACCTCGTTTTACAGAATATAAACAAGGAAGGGAAGATGATTGTGTTGAGGCAGGAGGAACAGTTACAGGGTATGGTGGTGAAGGTGGTGGTGGTGGTGGTGCACGATGGAGGAGTGTTAAAGGAAGCGGCGTCGACCCCGACACACCTGAGAGAAGAAAAAAAAAAAAGAAAAAGAAAGAACGACTAGAGTAGAAACGAGGGTTTGTGTCGGGCACAGTTTTATAATCGTACTCTGTGGATATATGACATGTATTTGATATGAAGAAACATTTGTATTGTGCCTGCTACTGTCAGTGTTAATTTTTTTTTTGGTTTGTTTACCCGCTCTAATGTAAACGCGCTAACGCTTTGACGTACGAGGAGGAAAATGATTAACCCGCGAAGGCAGTTGAAGTGTCAGAATCATTCGTTGCAGTATTCAAACGGCCGTTTGCACTTAAAGATAGCTCAAGTGTTGTTTATCGCAGTTATTTAAAAAAAAAAAAAAAGTCTTACCGCTACGCTACGTAGCTTCTGCTGAACAGAGGAGATGACGCTACTGCTATTTAGCATGTAGCTAAAGCTGTTGAAACAGAGGTACAAGTGTAGAAGAGTGACAGTCATGAGCTAACTCATTAGCTAATATTAGCTCATGACTGTCTGGTGGCTAATACTAGCTATAAAGTCACTAGCTAATGGTGGGTAATGGTAGTCACTGCTACAAGCCTCTGGTGGCTAATTCTAGCTAACGTTAGCTGTTGACATTAGCTACAGGTAACCACCGAGCATTTTACCTTACAAGGCTAAATGCTACAACCGCTATTTAGCATGTAGCTAACATGCTATGGCGCCAAAACATTAAAGCTAACATTAGCCACATTAGCTCGTGGTGACGTGAGCCTGTAAACCAGCGAGCTGATTTGAGGAAAAGGTGCGTTGTGAGCTTTTTGTGCGTAAGACGAAGATTTGTGTTACTTCTTCTCTCTAAAGTAACGTAGTGGTGCTTTACAGGAAAAAAAAAAAAAAAAAAGTATTTTAAAGTGTATCCGCCCAGAACGACAAATGGTTGGACGTGAGGAACAAGAGAACGTGCGAGTCGAAACCTTTACCTGAGCTTTCAGCCCGGCCGCTCTGGCTTCAGACGCCGCGCGGGCCAAAGTGCGCGGACACCCGAACGTTTCCCCCCAGGTGGTGAAAGCGAACGAACCCCGAGGTCGGGAACCGCTGGACAAACGAGTACGGCGACAGGCGTGTCCACATACTTTTGGCCAAACAGTGTTTTAATATAAGGGAAGATCAAAAGAAAAACAAACACCCCCCACACACACACACACACACGATGACTCATCACTTTGACTTCGCCCGACGAGTCCAACAACTTCTTGCATGCACCTCACGTGAGACGTGCGCTCGTTGTATATCCTGTTCGTACATGGATTTGGACGGTTAGAACAGGTGTGTGTGTGTGTGTGTGTGTGTAGGGGGGGGGCTAACCCTCCCACAGGTAATCCCCCCCCCAGGTGTGTAAGTTAAATGTGTCATAATTTTAAAAGAACAGACATGTGAGCTCACGACATTATCTGCATGTTACAATAATTTTTTTTTTTTTTTATTATTGGACCATTTGGCTTAAAGTGTGTGTGTGTGGGGGGGGTCATGTCTTTGTCCTGGAGCCGTTTGGGAGGTTTGTGCATTAGAAAGGAAAAATAAAACTTGTTTTATTTACTTTTTTTTTTGTTGGGGGGGGTTAATAATTCTGCCGCTGTACAGTTGTGGAAATGTGATCGTTCTCGTTCCTGTGCATTTGATCAATAACCGGTTTATGATGATTCTCGTTGCTGTATGTGTGTATTTGAAGAATAAACGCTACGAAGTCACCGCCGCTTCCTGTTTGGGTGGGGGGTGGGGGGGTGAAGGACGCGAGGCACAGCCGCTCCAAGTTAAACATAAATGTTTTAATGGTACTATTTACAAAAAAAAGAAAGAAACAATTCTGCGTTTTTGATTCGGTTATAACTGCTGCAACAATCGGAACAGGTACATCGACTACAAAAGAAAGAAAACAGTGATTGAATGGCTGCGGCATAAAAAGAGGTGGAAAATGAAACAACCATAGATTTTTTTTTTTGCATAGCAATTGGGGTGGGGTTGGGTGGGGGGGGGGGGTCAGAGTGTGGTTATATGGAAGTAGCGGGGGTTCAGGTGTGTGTGTGTGTGTGTGTGGGGGGGGGGGTAGATGGTGGAAAAACAAAAACCATCTTGCAACAGGAGTCGTCTGATTAATGTGGAACTATTTAACAGCAGAAAATATTCCCTTAAGATGAAGAACCTGAGTCGGGTGTGTGTGTGTGTGTGTGTGTGTGTGTGTGTGGAAGGGGGGGCTTCTAGCTGAGAGCTGCTACATCTGCAGGAGAAAAGCTGAACTGGAAAAAACTAGGGGTGGGGGTGGGGGTGTTGCTTTGCCACAATCTGATTCTGTGATGTCATACAGTGACAACAGGAAGTGAAACATGCCCCGCCCCCTCCCTCCCTCCCCCGCCACTGGTTTCTGACTGTCGTGGTAAGACTAATGTTAGCATGTTTGTTAGCATGCAGCAGCGCTTTCTGCCAGGGGAGGGGGAAGTGCTCAAACGGGACCCCCCCCATGACACACACAGCCGTCTTAAAAAAAAAAAAAAAAAAAAAAAAAAAAAGAATGGGGGGGGTCTGGGGGGGTGAGACTGTAATAAAGGAATGATTTTTTTAAAATTTAAAACTATTCAAAAAAAGAAAAAAAAAAAAACACACACACACACAAAAAGAATGTGTTGTTGTTGTTCCGCTGGAACTGACAGAACAAATACAAACAAAAACAAAAACGCGAGGAATGAAAAAAAACAACAACAACAAACAAACAAACAAACAAAAAACAAAACGAAGAGAGAAAAGCAAACCAACGAAACTGGACTTGGCAGTTTGGAGAAGTGCTCTGGTGATTTCAGGCGACCTCTAGAGGAGGAGGAAGGGTGGTGCCACATCGCAAATGTACCTGTTGATTTGGATGAGGTGGGTGGGTGGTGGTGGTGGTGGTGGGTGGGGGCTGATGGGTGGGTGGAGGAGGGGTGGGGGGTATTTTTTCTTGTTTTGTTATTTGTCACTCCACTAAAAATGTACATGGGAATTACAAGCAAACTAGAAAACACCCTTTGGCCGTATCTGGAGGAGTCGCTACATAGTTGCGCTACGAGTGTACACGCCACGTATGAAACACCACTAAGCCCCCATGTACATTGTTTAGCCTACTACACAAACGTGTTGTTTTATGCTTTTTTTTGTCGTTTTTTATTTTCTTCTTCTCTCCCCCCCCCCCGTTTCTTCTACATTTATCCTTTTTTTTTTCTTTTTTCCCCTCCCCGTGACAAAAACGAGTGTTGGGGGGGGGGGCTTCTATCTCCGTAATGTTCACTAAAAACTGTGAAAAGTATTAGACTGATGTTTGAATATCAAACAACAGGAACCCATTTCATATCTTACTCTGCGTTGAGGTTCTGCTTGTTAATGCCAGAGAGGAGCTGTGTGTGTGTGTGTGTGTGTGTGTGTGTGGGGTGGGGGTGGTGGGGGAGTGGGTGGGGGCGGGGTTGTTTTATTTCGGGGAGGGGGGGGGGCGACCTCAGCCCGTCAAGTCACTCATCGCTGGGCGGGGGGCTTGTGTTTGGGGCCGTCGTCGTCGCCGCCGCCGCCGCACGGTAGCTCGGCGTCGTCCGAGTCCGGACGCCCGTAGGCCGTCGCCCGGCAACCTGAGATGCTGCGCACCCTGGGCCGGACGTGCGGCTCGCTCTCCGCCTCCGGCTCCGGCGCCGGGTCCTCCGGCAGGGGGAAGCTGCGACGCTCCCACGGTGCCACCGTCTGGGGGAAAAAAGAAAAAACAACAAACACCAGATGACGTTCAGGCTGCCGCTTTCAAACGGGGGCCCGATCCGGGCCGCAACGGCGCCGGCGGCGCTACGCACCCGCTCCTCGAAGGTGAAGTCGGGCGTGGAGCACCGCGTGTCCTCGCTGGACAGCAGCCGGTGGGAGTCCCTGGAGCAGGGCGTGTGGGGGTTGGAGGCGGTGTCGGGGCTGGCCGGGCTCATGGGCGACGGCACGTGGCTGTAGTCGTGCAGCATGGGGCAGTGGCCCGGGTCCGGGGACGCGGGCTGGGGGGTGGGAGGGTTGGTCCCGCACAGCAGCGGCGTGGTCCGCCCGTCCACCGACTTGTACGACCTGCGGGGCGGCGACGAGACATGTGTGAGTTTGGCGTCCGCGGCCCTACCGTCGGCACGTACTGGTTCTGGTTCCGGTGTCGGCGCGGTAGCCACCTGCTGCCCCTCCTCTTGGCGGGAGCCAGGGCCATCCAGGTCCAGCGGGTCCGCTCCTGGTCTTCGTAGGGCTGGTGGAGCTGGATGAAGGCGGCGTCCGTCAGGTCCTCCACCTACAGACACACAGAACCCCGTCAGAACCGGACACTGAGACCCAGAACCGGAGTTCAGTTTGAGACTTTTAAGTATTAAAAATGTCTTAAACTCTCTCTAATTTAAAAAGGTCTAAATTAAAAAACATTCCTAATATTTCTGCTACAAATTAAATGTCTGACTTATTAAATATTTTTAAATTTTTTATACTTTTAAAATATCTTTAATGTTAGACTTTTTAAATATTTTTTAAAAATTTTATTTATATTTTTTAATGATAGACTTAATTTAAAAAAAAAAATATTTACTTTATACTTTTTAAATATTTTTTGTAATGTTAAGACATTAAGTCTCTTTATTTTTAGTCTTTTAAAATAATTTTAAAAAAAAAAAAATATATATTTATTAACGTTGGTCTTTTTAAATCTCCTTTGATCTCGTCCAATGAGACGTTGCGGCCCGGCTTTGTTGCGTCACATGTTTAAACCGGGACCAGCAGGTGTCGCTGTTCCCGCCCGTCCCGCAGGTTCGGGGTTCTCGCTCACCTCCCGCTCGTTCTCCTCCTCGGTGATCGGCTGCGAGAAGACGTCCACGCTTCGCCAACTGCGGACGACAGACAAGCGTCAGACGACGGGGGGGCGGAGCCAGCGGCGGGCGGGTCGGCGCCGTGCGGCCGCGTTACCTGGGCGTCAGGATCTCTTTGTACTGCAGCTTCTCCACCCGGGTGGTGGCCGCCACCGACATGGGGATCACGATGTTGTTGATGTCGAAGGAGCTTTCGCCGCGCCTCCTCTTGATTGGCTGCTGCTGCGGGGGGGGGGGGGGGGGGGGGGCAGGTTACATCACACAGTAACACACACGAAGAGCGAACTGACGTTAACCCCACCCCTCCCTGCAGGAGGAGCTGAGCCGGTTTGTTTAACCTCTGTACCGGACCGAGCCGAGCCGGACCGGACCGGGTTGTGACCCCCCCTTACCGGCGTGCTGGGGACGCTCTGGCCGCCGGGGCCCAGCGGCGCGGCGCTGTCGGAGGACGTGGACAGCTGGCGGGTCAGGGGGCTGTGGAGGGACGAGTGCATGTTGGCCAGGGTCGGGCAGGAGGGACTGGAGTCCAGGAAGAGTTTGGGGGAGGCTGGAGGAGGAAGAGGAGGAGAAGGAGGAGGAGTTAGACGACAGCTGAGCCACGGCGGGTCCACCCCACCCCCCCGCGGCAGAACCTCAACAGAACCCGCCCCCTCCCCTTGGCGCTCACTGTCGGTTCTGTCCAGCGACGGCTCTCTTAGCCTCTTGCGGCCGTAGTTCTTGTCGTAGGGCGCTAACGGGTTGGACAGCGCCTGCAGCCGCTCCGTCTTGCACACGGCCTGGCCCTCGAGCCGGGCCGCGCTCAGCACGCCGCCGCCGCCACCGCCAACATCCGCGCTCCTCGGCTTCTCGGCGCGGTTCTTATAGTGGCCCAGCCCTGCAACGCCAGGAAGAGGACACGTTCTGATGTTACGCGAGGACAGCTCAGAGATAACACGACCTGCTGCTGCTGGGGTCACATGTGTGTGTGGGGGGGTAGGGGGTCACGTGACCCCCGGACTTACTGACGGCCATCAGCGAGCTGGCGAACTTGTGCTTCTCTTTGGACGAGGACAGCTTGTGTTTGAGCGACAGCTTCTTGAGCGGTTTGCTGCGCTCCAGCGACTTGCCGGGCCACTGGCTCTTCATCACCTGCTGCAGACGCAGCCCCGTGCAGACGTCTGGGGACGCAAAACAAACGCGCTCAGCCGACGGGGCACCTCCCGCGCCCGCGCAGCTCGTGCGGCGTCCGGCCGCGCTCCACTCACCGTCGGGGAAGGAGAGGATGGGGTGGACGCCCAGGTCCAGGCGGGACAGGCGCTCCAGGGCGGGCAGTTCGAACTGGGGGTCGTCTCTGGGGGTGGGCCAGCCACCGCACATCGCACAGCTGGGGTTGACCCGGCACTGACACTGGACGCAGCTGCTCCGGGGGGCCTGGACGCACAACAACAACAACAAACAAACAAACAAACAAACAAACAACAACAGCCAGTCAGGAGAGGCGGGCAGCAAACACACGTCACGCATGGTTCTGATGTGATCAGGACGGGTCCAGCTTCAGATTAACACAACGTTTCTTACATCAGACGTTAGCGTGTGTGTGTGTGTGTGTGTGTGTGTGTGTGTCTCTGGGGGGGGCAGGAACAATCAGCGTGTCTGTTTCCCCACAACTCAAACTTGTGAGTCGTCACATGCTCGTCCTCGGTTCCGGAGGAACACGTCCCGAAAAAAAAAAAAACCCGCGGCGAGCGCGCCGGGTTTTCGACCAATCGCAGCTCACCTTGCCGTTCAGGTTGGGCACGGCGTTGGGCTGGATGAGCCGCCGCCGCCGGCAGCTGACCAGCGGCCGCGTCCGTGCGGCCACGCACGTGCTGTCGTGGGCCGACGGCTGCTGGTGCTTGGGGTCCGCGGCGGCGTCCGACATCCTGTCACCACGGCAACCGACAACCAATCAGGTTACATCAAAAAAAAAAAAAAAACATCCAGTTGCCGACGCGGCGCATAATCGAATCGGATACAGACCTGCTGAGGACGCCGTTGACCGGCTGCCCGTTCGGACTCCTCCAGGCCGCGGCCTCCACGGCGCCCGCGTGCTCCAGCCGCTCTGAACCCGCGTCCTGCGCCCGCGGGTGAGAGGAGACCGGGGTGAGACCACGCCGGGTCGACCAACCGGGTCGACGCGCACGGGCCCGGGTTCTTACCTGAACGCCGAGCTGCTCCGCTTTCGCCTCCGTCCCGCCGGCGGGCACCGCGCTGGGGGCGCGCCTCCCAACTCCACCGAGCCCTGCGGGGAAAAAAAACAAAACAAAAACACGGAGTCACGCCGCGGCCGACCCGGCGAGAGAACCGGCACGGCGCGGCCCGGCGAGCAGAACCCTCACCTTGCTGGCCCGGATCTGTCGGTAGATGTCGGTCTGCTGCCGGATGCGGTACTCCAGGTCCGAGATGTGCGCCTGCAGCCAGTTCCAGTGGCTGATGATGGCGGCTCGCTCCACGGTGTAGCGGCTCTCCGCCCGCTTCCATCTGCAGGGGGGGGGGGGGGTTGGGGGGTCAGAGACGGGTCAGAGCGTGAGATTCTGGACTCAACAGAACTTTTGGGGGGTATTTTCCCCCCGGTGCGACATGGAGAGCGGGAGGAAGACTCCTGCAGCAAGCGGCGGCGACCACAGAGGGCGCCGTTTCATCGCAGCCGAACAATGAGAGCGAAGAGTCAGCCCCCCCCCCCCAGAGGAAGTTGAGGAGGAGTCGGGGGGGTGGGTGTAAAGGAGGAGGAGGAGGAGGAGCAGACCAATGACAGTCCCCGTGAACCGGCGTATCAAAACACCGGTGGCTCAGACCACGCCGAGCCCATGTGACTCACCGCTGGGGAGAGGGTGGGGTGGAATGTCCCCGAGGGAGGGGGCGGGGCTACGGGGGCGGACGCTGCCGTCCCGCAGGATCTCACAAAGACGTTGTCCACAGAGACGTCTGTGTGTGTGTGTGTGTGTGTGTGTGTGGGGGACCTGATCAGGACACGGTCTCGTCAATACACGCCATCATCATCATCATCAATCAGGACGGATTCACACTCAGGTGGATTAAAACGCCGCCGCAGAGGACGAGTCCCGCGACCTCAGCGCTCAGAGGAGTGGAGGAGGGGTCAGTGAGCACCTCCCCCTCCTCCACTCACTCACACACACACACACACACACACACACACACACACACACACACACACACACACACACACACACACACACACACACACACACACACACACACACACACACACACACACACACACACACACACACACACACACACTTTCCCCGGCTGTCAGCACATTCTCCATTGTGGAGCTTCTCTGGACATACATTGCGTGGCGTTCGCTGCCTCCATACCGTCCCGACCTCCCAAAACCAACACGGGCCGGGCCGACACATCTGCCCCCAACCCCCACCCCCCACCTCTCCACCTCTCCACCTCTCCACCCCTCCCCCGACCTCCACCTCCCTGGAAATTTACCACGGCCGCAGGAGACGCTCCATCACATTTCAGGTGCAGAAGCATCAAATTTGAGTTTTTATCTTTAATCTTTCCTCTGCTGCTCAGGATGTGTGTGTGTGTGTGTGTGTGTGTGTGTGTGTGTGTGTGTGACTGTGTGTTTGTGTGTGTGTGTGGGGGTCACTTCCTTTCCACGTGGACACACAATTGGTCGGTGGAAGGAGATCAACTTCCTATGTGCTCGTGAGAAGCGGTGCGACTGCTACGCCACGCTCAACGCCGCGCAAACAAACGCTCCGTGTTCCTGTTCGTCGTTTCATCCTTTCATCTTTTAATTGTTTCATCTTTTAAATCGTTTCATCCTTTGATCTTTCGGGGACGAACACGTCCTCCTGTACGACAGCGCAGCCTTTCGTCACGCCCTCGGCGTTTCCTGATCAGAGAAGCCGACGAAAGTCGAGCAACGATCGAACGATCACTTCCGGGTCGAGGAGAATCCCCAAAGAACAAGAGCGACCGTCCCGCCGCGGTCGGAACCGTCTCTGCAGAACCCGTGGAAGAACCGGGCCGGGTGGGGGTGGGGGTGGGGGCCCAGACTTCCTCCATGTCTGATGCAGACTGGGTGAGTTTGGGGTTAAAGCCGCACATACGGTGAAAAAAAAAACAACCCAACAACAAACGAGCGACGCACAACTGTGAGGGAAACGCAGACGTGACCGCAGAGACCATGCTGTTTCCTCCTGTGTGTGTGTGTGTGTGTGTGTGTGTGTGTGTGTGGTGGGGGGGGGCACAGGGCGCGGGGGCAGGAAAAACTGGAGAGGGCAGACTCGGCCCCGGCTGCAGCAGTCATTACATAAAGGGGGGGGGTTATGTAACGCCTGTGGGTTCTGTCGTGTTGAGGAACTCGGGCCGGGGCTAAACACATCCAGATGTACAGACACACACACACACACACACACACACGCACACACTGCAGCTAGCAGCTTGCTAACAAGAAGCCCCGACCCCGCTCTGAAACACCAGGCCGCCTCCGTCGCCCTCCGTCGCCCCGAGGGCGGAGGCGTTACGTAACGGCTCCGTTGCCTTGGAGACGACGGCCGCCGACACCTGCTTCTCGCCTCGCCCCCCGGGGAACGGCGTCCTCCGCGGTTCACGCAGCGGCCCGGTTAGCTTATGTTACGCCGCGGCCCCGAAGACGTGACATTGTCTGTCGTGTTGCTGCTGTAAAGACGTTGAGCCAATAATTGGCGCTTGGAGCCAAAATATCAGTTGTGAAAATGTGGGTTTATGGGTGTGTATGCGCGCACACACACACACACACACACACACACACACACACACACACACACACACCCTACTTCCTGGATGCTCGCGGTGACGTAAGGTTTCCTCCCCCGCAGCGCTGAGAACCAGTTCTCGACGACACAACGCGCAACAGGCTGAAACGCACAAAGACGAGAGGACGGGGGCGCGTTCGAGAATGAAAACGTGACCGGCGCGCGACTTCTGCAGGGAAGCCACGGCGTGGAGGTCACACACACACACACACACACGCATGCACGCACGCACGGCGGCGTTATCTTCCACCACATCTGTGTCTTGCAGGCTGATCTGAGGTCTGCAGCCGCGAGCGTTTGATGGCGAGGGTGCGTAAAGATAAATAAAAATAATAATTAAAATAAAAGATGCACGTGCTGGTGTGAAAAAGAAACCCCCTCCTCTTCCTCCGTCTGTCACATGCATCATCATCCTCGCCGAGCGAAGTAAACATGTTTAAATATACTCCGCAGTACTCACAAGTACATTTACTGAGTGTGGAAAGTACCTGCAGAGGTTTCTGTTTTCAACCTGCTGCTCGCTTTCACTTTCATGACCATAAATAACCAGATTATAAATAATAATCCTCATCATAATCTTCATATTCTAATAATTTTAAGATTGAAAAGGGCTCATGTTAGGATGGGAAGTTAAAAAACTAAATTACTGACAACATAAAGTATTTTATATTATATTATTATTATATTTTGATGTTTAAGTGTGATAATTGCTGTGTGGACATTTATTATTATCATTATTATTATTATTTATTATTAGATTTGGGTTAAACGAACCTCCTCACGCTACGTCATGTTTTTATGACCTCGGCGTCTGTCTTACTCACACTTTCTCTTCACACACACACACACACACACACACACACACACACACACACACACACACACTTCCTCATTTGGGTCAAAGGTCTAACTTTCGACCCGGTGCAGGATCATAAAAAAAAAAAATCAGCGCTCCCAGCAGCTTTGTTAATAATCTACCCAATCCTGCGCAGGTCAGCGGGTCCATTAGCGCCGCCGCTGCCCCGCCTGCGTCTGCACGCCAACGACACACAAATGTGGAGCGAGAAATCCCCCCCCCACACACACTCCACGTCTGTCCTTTGGTTTCGCTTTTTCAAAATGAAAACACCGCCCCTGCACATAAACACGGCGGCCTTTTTTCACTTTCGGAGCACGGTTCCGCCCGCCGCCGGCCGTACTCACATTTTGACGTGGCGCTGCTCCACGTCCACCCTGGACAGCTCCTCCTCCTCCAGGTCCGAGTCGCCCCCGGAGCTGCTCTCCGTCACGTCGGAGTCGAAGGCGCTCTCCGCCGAGTGCAGGTTGGCCGAGCCGCTCAGGTACAGCCGCTCCAGCTCCAGCGGCATGGAGCCGCTCTTCAGGAAGCGCCCCAGGCCGTCCCTGCCGCCGGACGAAGAGGAGGAGGAGGAGGAGGAGTGGCGCCCGGGCCTCCACGCGGCCGCGGGCGTCGCCGCCTCCGCCTTGCGGCCGCCGGCCAGCAGCCGGTTGAGCGCCGAGTCCAGGAAGCCGCCCAGCTGCTGCTGGATGTGGCGCTCCACCTGCTTGGCCTGCACCACCTGCAGGCGCTTGCGCAGGCGCCGCAGCCGGCTCTCGATCTCGGCCTGGCGGCTGCCGTTCAGGAGGGTGCGCTCGCGGACGTGGGCGTCCAGGCCGTCCGAGGAAGAGCCGCAGGGGAGCGGGGGCCGCGGCGCGGGCGTGCGGGACGGCGAGCCCCGCTGGCTGCTGCCCGGCTCCTCCCCGTCGGGGCCTGGCGGCCGCCCCGCGGGCGGGTCGGCCTCCTCCGTGGTCACCTGTTCGCTGGGGTCGGGGTCGGGGTCGTCGCGGGCGAAGGGGGAAAGCGCGGCGGCCTGGAGCGCCGGCGGTTCCGCCTCGGGAGGAACCACGGAGGAATGCTTCTGCTTGACGGCCCCCTTCACCGGGAGGTGACCCGACAAAGTGGCCGTGAAGGTCTCCGAGTCCAGCGGCAGGTTCTGGGTCTGAGGGTCCGCGGGCTTGTCGCCGTTCACCGCCACGACGCAGCCGGAGCCCGACATGTTGGCCAGCTTCTTGGCCAGGCCGTTGACGGGCGCCACGGGCTGGCCGCCCCCGTTGGCGCTGCCGCTCATGAGGCTCTTGAGCTGCCCGCCGGAGAGTTCGAGCGCCTGCCTCTTCCTCAGCAGGAAGTCTCCTCCGCCGTTGAGGATGCGGTGGCTCTTGAGCACCGACTGTTTGATGAGGACGCCTTGCAGCTTGATCGACTCCTTGGTCGAAGGGACGGGCGTCACATCAGAGCACAGGTAGGAAGCCACCAGCGGCTGGAGCTTGCCCAGGGCCGAGGCCTGGGCCGCGGGGTCGGGCTGGGGCTGCTGCTGCGGCTGCTGCTCCTGGTCGCCGCCGCAGAAGTCGAGGGGGCACTCTTCGGGCGCGGCCTTGCACTTGGCGGGGCCGCCGCTGTGGATGAGGATGTTGCTGGCGTTACCGTTGTTCTCTGCGCTGGCCGGCGACAGGCTGGAGGACGGGGCAGCCAGTTTGAAGCGGATGTGGTGAGCTTCGGCTGGGGCGTCGGTGAGAGCGGGCGCCATCGCAGCCATGCAGTGCAGAGGGACGGGCACCGCGGCCTGCTCCACACCACCCGCTTACTGCCCCACCTGAGGACAGCCTGGAGGAGGAGGGAGGAGGAGGGGGGGAGGGGACAGAGAGCGGCGTTAGCACGCTAACACACAACACGCACGCAAATACAGAGTTAGCGCCCGGCGTCTTTCTCGCGTTTGAGTCACATAAAAGGGAGGACTCGACCGGAGGACTCGCGCTGCAGGTTCTGTCGGAGCCAGTGGAAAATTACTCACCACCGGCCGGAAAAACAAAAACAACACAAAAAGAAAAACAGCGGCGCCTCTCAAAACATCTGGCACCGGCCGACCGAGCGAACGTCTAATCCGGTCGAAGGCCTCGATCGAACGAGGCGGCGACTCGCTGACATTCTGCCGACCCGCTGACTCTGAAAACGACCCGACGGGAGGGAGGGAGGCGCTCCGGGCGGATCGAAGGAACGCTCCGCGGAAAACACCTGGTTTCTCTAGCATCTGCCGGACGATGCACGGGGGAGAAAAAAAAAGGAGGTACCATTAATGACACGCGCTGACCTTGGAGTGGGGGGGTGCTTACAATAAACACGAGATGACGGCGGGCGGCGAATAATTCCCACTACACCCGAGCGTGTGCGGACAAGCCTCCGTTGTTCCTCGACTTGCCCGGCTCTTCTTTTACAGAATAAGCGCTGGGATTCATTCGGCGGCGAGGGTGAGAAACTGGGGGGGGGGGGTGAGGGTGGGGGTGGGTGGGGGCTAAACGGCGCGAACCCCCACTGCCCTACACGCGCCCCCTGGTCGATCGGCGTGCAGCCGGGGCTCCACACGGGCGCCTTAAGTAGGCGGATTTAGGCCCCGGCGTTAGTCCCCGAGCACATGATGTCATCCCGGCCGGGGATCCCGTGTCGCCTCGGACCGAAAACCTGCTCAACTGTCCCCGCGCAAATAAATATGGCGGCAGGGCGGCGTGGGATTACGGGCCGCGAGCGTGGATGTGAAGATAAACTTTAAGGATAAGAGATGCTAAATTACAAGGAGGGAGGGGGGGGGTGGCTGCCTTCACGTAACGCGGGAGATAAAAGAGCGAGCTGCATCCCCGCGTCTCGTCTGCAGGCTCGGATGAATGGGGGTGGTGGTGGTGGTGTAGGGGGGGGTGGGGGCTCAGTATTTCACCGCAGTTTCCAGTCAGCGCGCACTACGCCATGTTGGTATTTCCGAAGCAGATTATGCAACGCGGACTCATCTGCCCGAAACCGCCCGCTCCGCTGCGCTCCGGGACGCGCGGACCTCCGATTCACGCGCACCGGTGACAAACGGTGTGTCCGCGAGCTGCCCGACGTGTGTGTGTGTGTGTGTGTGTGTGTGGAGATGCGACAGAAACACAAACACACACACACAAACGCACAGGCAACGTTAGCCGACCGCAGCGCAATCAGCAAAATGTCTTCCTGGTGTTTACGTAAATATAAGAAGACTGGCGCCCCGCGTTGCGTTCAAGTGCAATTACGTTATTTCGCTGTCGTAGGATCCGTCGGTGGCTCGTTCTCGGCACGGGATCACCGTATCATTGAGTCGTGCCAGGAGAGAGAGAGGGAGGTGTGTGTGTGTGTGTGTGTGCACACACACACACACACACACCAGCAAAAATAATAATAACCCCCCCACACACACCGATCACGACTATATTAACGTCTATATATATATCGATATGAATGTAAACGCGTGTCTGTGGTGCAGACGAACGCGCCTCGCCGCTGATGCAAGAAGCACAACCCGCTCTCGAGCTCGCGTGTGCGGCTTCTGCTAACTGCAGTCACCGGCCCTTCCTCCTCCGCCGTCAGCTGCTTCTCCTTTTATTATTTATTTCCCTCCCTCTCTGCGAAAATAAAGTCGGCTCCACACACACACACACACACGAAAACTCGTTAGGCGAGTAAACATTTTTTAAAAATTATTATTATTATTTTAGTCACGGGGCTACGTAACATACGTCCCCCCTCCTCCTCCGTGCCCAGTAACGCCCGGAGCAGTGTGTGTGTGTGTGCTATACGTTTAAACGCCGCGGTTTAATCACGCGCATTAAACGTGGGTAGTTAAAAAAAACACAACAAAAAAACAACAACCGGGGAGAGAGGAGGTGGAGGAGGAGGAGGGAGGTGGAGGTGGTGGTGGTGGTGGGGTCTCTGTACCGTCGCTTAAAAAAAAAAAATCTTCTCCGGCCCACGACAACATGACAGCACCGGACAACTTATCTAACGGCCCCCGTCGCAGCGCAGGAGGACACGGCGTGCATTGCAAATTAGACCGGGGGAATAAATAGAGGCAGCCTTGTTGTTGTAAATGTACGGTGGGAGGTGGGGGTGGTGGTGGTGGTGGTGGGGTAAGGGGTGGGGGTGGGGGGGTTGCTGGAGCACGGTAGCGGGCGGCTAACGACACCGTGGGCAGCGTTAATGCAGAGAAAGCGGAGGGGGGAAGTTGGGAAGCAGACGCCGCCGCCGGAGCCGGAGCCGAGCTAGCTCCGCTAACAAAGAAAAAAGGAGGAACCTACCACGTGACGAGGTCGCACTATCCGAGGGAATTTCGGCAACAATCCCCTGCAGTTTTGGTGGAGAGGAGAAAAAAAAAAAAACAAAAACCCAAGGGTGCTAACATACACGCACGCACGCACACATACACACACACACACACACACACACACACAAAAAAACCCTCAGCTCGAGTCGATCACTCTGCCATTAATTAATCCAGAAGAAGAAGAAGGGGAGGAAAAAAAAAAAAAAAACAGCCGCTGCCAGATTAGCCGAGCGGGGCCCGGTTTCACGGAGCCGCTCGGGCTCGTTCCGGATTCAGGCAATGGGCGAATCAACGATCTACACCTTGCTCGCCAACTAGCTCGCCTCGCCGCTACGGCGAATATAAAAGGCAAGGCCGCGAAACCGTCCGTCCCGCTCCGAATCGCTCCAAACGTGGGCGACCGTCGGCGCACTCCCGCACCGAAAAACTCCGACTCCCGGGAGGCGCGGTGTGGTCCGGGCGGCGGTCTGTCGCGGGGCTTTTTTCTCTCGTTTTAGGGAGAGACGCTTAGAAAATGGCGGCTAGCTCCGCTCCCTCGGATTTGAGTCTGACAAACATAGAAGCGCTGTGTGTGTGCGTGTGTGTGCGTGCGTGCGTGCGCGCGCGCTCCCTCTCTCTGCCCGCGCGCGCGGGCGCGTGCGCGTCGCTCGCTGGTAGGCGGGAGACGTTTCTCATACTCGCCACTAGAGTAAAGGGCAGATAAGAAGAAAGAAAGAAAGAAAAGAAAAGAAAAGAAAGAAAGAGGAGGAGATACCGCGGGAGGGCATTGTCTTCCGCGACACCGGCGCTCGTCGGGCTGCTGCCATTTAAAGTTCAATTTCACACTCTTCTTTTTTTAATACCACATAGAAGGGGATTTAATGCCTTTCCGGAGTATCGATGTACAATAGAAAACCACGGGGGGGGGCAATGTTGATTAAATATTATTTGTTGCTCGTGTCCTGCAGAATACTGTAAAAAAAATATATTAGTAAAATCAAGGCTGGATAGATTATAACTTTGATGGAAATATACTTAAGTAGTGGTTGTTGTTGTTGTAGAGTAAAAACAACAAACTATATATATATTTTTGATGATTTTGCTGGTGATTTTTCTTTTCATTTTCTAAATCCAGTTACCTGGACAATAACACACTGTATTCTGTGTGTGTGTGTGTTTGTGAGCTGCCTGAAAAAAATACTGAAAATAAAAATAAAATTAATAAATAAGAATAAAACATAAAAACTATCTATTAATTGGTAAAATCCATCCTTCTGCTGCTTATCTGCCATGTTAATTAATGATATGATTAAATACACCTGTACTTAATAAATAATTATAAGCCTCACTGGGTTTCCCTTCATTTTGTGCACCGTGAAAAGCATTAAATATCCTTCTGTGCGGCTGAAACCCGGTTGTTAACAGTTAAACTGAGATAACGATGATGAGTGCGTGGAATGACACTACGCTTCCTGTTTCTCTGAGTCTGCACAGCAGAGGAAAACGCCCCTCCGACGGACCCGAGCCAAGTCCAGACACTTCCACGGGAACTAGGTCCTCGCACACCACCGCCGCCGCCACTAGGCGGAGCTCTCCTCCACACGGCTGCCCAATGCAGCATAATCTAAATATAATCCCGGGAATAACACGGTAAACGCGCCGCAATCTCACCAAAAGATACGCGCTCGTCACCGAAACCAGCAGGAGCGAAAAACACCAATATAATGCAATTTAATACACAGGCCTTTAAATGTTTGTTTGGTCTGTGTCAGAGGTCGAGTGGATAAAATAATTAAATTATTATGAGAGTTATCTGGATATAGGCAGCTGTACATGCTGAATTTTAAATTCTAAAAATCAAATGTATAAAA
Organism: Psettodes erumei; assembly: GCA_016785225.1. Classification (NCBI taxonomy): domain Eukaryota; kingdom Metazoa; phylum Chordata; class Actinopteri; order Pleuronectiformes; family Psettodidae; genus Psettodes; species Psettodes erumei. The sequence goes on from JAFBJZ010000817.1 coordinate 372,370, forward strand.
TTGCTTTAATTATTTTACACACACAGTTTACTCTGTGTGTGTGTGTGTGTGTGTGTGTCTGCATTGGCTGATGGCAGAATGAATCCCTGACACATCGAACATCACGTAGTTTTAAATTAAGAATTCGTTTTAGGTACTCGGTGTTAAAACTTATAAATGTCACTTCAGTGCAACACACCGATATCTCGTTTTCACTTGTTGTCTTAATGTCGAGGAGGTTGAAAATTTGTCGAGCAACTCATCTGTTTATACTCTGTGGTGATGTGATAACTGTTGATGTCGCTCGTCGAGTTTATCTTCTGTGACGCCCCAAATAAACAAACGTTTATTTTCTTCCTGTGCTCTGGGAGATTTTCCCAGAAGAAGAACTGGTCGCACACTGGATGTTTACAGTGCTGGGTCACATCCATCGCATAAATGTTTTCTTTCCGAATCAGTGAACTTAATTTAAACCTGGTATTTTCCAGACTGGGTTATGTAAGCAGTGTGCGTTCAGCTCCTCTCACCAGCCAATGTTTGTGACTTACAGTGATTTGCATTTCTTTTACTGTAGAGTAAGTGATGCTAATTAATGCACAGCGCTGATTTCCTGCAGCTCTTGCATGGCCACTGCACATTACCACGCTACCAGGCTGGACGTGCATAAGGAATAAGTCATTTTTGATGTGTGTGTGTGTGTGTGTGTGTGTGTGCACCTGCTCTGAACATTAAAACCAAATTCATAAGTGCATAAAAGTCTGGGGGGGGGGTGAATAACAAATGTCAGGATCAAGCAGCCGATGTCTATGATAGATATGATGGGTAAAAAAAACAAAAACATCTTCTGAGTCCAGTTTCTCATCCTGCTTGGGGGGGGGGGTGTCCAGCACCGGAACCGCATCCTGGGCTCCTCCTCCTCCTCCTCCTCCTCCTCCTCCTCCATCCAGCATCTTCTGACTCCCCCCCCACCCCCTGGTGTTAGAAACACCTCCACAGGGTCCAGTGATGCACCGACCCAAGAAAGGGGGCTGGACCCACAAAAACTAATTTTGGCCACTTGCATCCACCACGCCCCCCCCCAACCACTGACCCACACACACACACACACACACCACAGGTGCGGGTCGGTTTCAGAGCCTCGTCCTCAGGTACAGCCGCAAACACACACACACACACACACACACACAAATAAAAACTAAAACAAATAACCGTTATTATCATGTCGGAATACCTTAAACTCCATTGTTGACATACTCCATTCAATAATCCAGGGGGCCGTAATTCCAGTCATCACACGTGGAAATAACATGACACCTAAATCAAGAAGACACAGAGCAGAAAAAAACGTTAGATGAATCAATGTCCGGCATTTAAGCACAGAAACAGGCTCCGGAAATATAGTTGAGTGTCAACGGGTTTTTTTTTTTGACGTCCAGCTGGCATGCTAGCGCTAACGGGCTAACGTTAACCTATCACTGCAAATTTATAATGAAAAAGTTTTAAATGTTGAACAATGTCAACACCGAGCGTGGGAATTTAAATGTAAGTCACGGAGGGAGCTTCGCTGTTGGTTACGGGGCGGAGAATGCGCTGCCGGGGGTTTTAGTGGCAGAATTAAGGGCAGTTACTCCGTAAAAACGCTGGTTTTGAGACGTTAGCGTTAGCCCCGGCTAACACCGCTAGCGGGGCTAACGCTAACGCTGGCTAGCGCCTTAGCTTCCCGATCCCCGCAGCGAGTTCTCAATGACTGCCGTTTTGTTTTTTTACGCACGTTTTAGAGGAAAAGTGCACTAAAAAAAAAATCCGAGCAACACAAACATAACAGCGGGACGTTTAATCCGACGGGTGTTTCTCCCCGACAAACGGCGCGTGGGTTAATTTAGCGAAAATAACAAGACAAAATCTTACTTACCTGCTTGTCCTGTTACTAACCGTTTACGACTTGATAACAACCCTCCCACCGCCTCACGCGATTGGTCGGCGCCTCCGTTCCGGGCTTCTCATTGGCTCCGGCGAGCTGTCGGTCTAGGCAAATGCCCGTACAGCGGAAATGTGGACGAAAAGTTCATATGGACGAAAACTTCATTATCAAAAAATATTGTTTCCGTCTGGAAACGTTTTTTCCCGAGTCGCACAATGTCACCGCCGTCTATAAATGGCTGCGTCCACGCTGCCGTTATAAGACTGTTATTTGCGCCGCACGCATGCTAGCTGCTCACAGCCCAGCCTGATGTATTTCCACACAAAGTAACTACAATATCTTAATATTTTAAATTGCCATGTCTCCAGGACGTTGCTCGGAAACGAGCCGTAAGATTTCTAACCAGCCCCGTGCAAAATCACCGGCAAGACAACGCCGGTCGCTGCACGCGAGTTTAATCAATATATTCCATCTGATCTCATTCCATGCATCTGATGCTAAACACATTTTGAGAGGCGGACGGGTCTTAAATTTGTCCCCCTGCAGACCGCGGGGGTCCGCGGGGGTTGCCGGCGGGACGGGGAGCAGGTCGCACGGGGGAGGAGGTGAAGCTGGAGCCGGCGGGGCAGGTGAGGGGGCTGAGGGCGGGATGCGGGTTTTAATGGGTGCGGTAGCGCTGGGCCCGTGGTGCGGGGTGTCCAGGACGTAGCTCTGCAGCGGGACAGGTAAGAGAAACAAGTCCCTGGACACGTCTCCTCTTAGTGTCAATGAGTGTGACACCGCCCCCCCCTCTCCCCCCACCACCAAATCACATCCACAGTTAAACGTTGGACAAATCTAACATACATGACATCGTGTGTGTGACGTCCAGCTGCAGAGGCCTGGTGACAGAGATGGTGTTTTCCCACAGTTGGACACACACTCGAGTGTGTTTTAATCAATGCAGCGTGTTTCATATAGTGGTGAGAGAAAGTGTACACCCCCCCCCTCCCCCAATGAAGTAAAAGTACTGCAAACCACGCAGTAACAACACTTAACTACAAGTATGTATGTATGCAAAGTACCAGAGGAGCTCGGTACAGAGACGTGGCCTCTGTGACTGTTGTACTATTACATATGATATTTTTACATGCATTTTACTCATGCACACATTCATCGGTTGATTAGTTTCCAATTTCATCTATTGATTTTTTCACCATGCAGGTGAATTACAGGTGAATTACAGGTCCCTCCAGGTGCAGGGATGGAAACACGTATCTGTTCCCTCTGTTGATTTTACTTAAAACATAATTTCTGGCTGTAACATGAGATCCGCATGTTTTATAATTTAATGTTTGTGGTTGCAGGTGTGCGGCGCCCTCGCTCTCTCTCTCTTTCTGTCTACAAATACATTTAAAAAAGTATTTTACAGGATGTGACTTTGTGACGTGGCCACAGATCAGACGTTGGGTTTGTCATTCAGATATTCACAGAGGCCTTCAGCTCACAGGAGTCCGCCATCGCTTAGTAACGGGGTGAGTTCAGGTGAGTTTGGCGTCGAACCCTCGCGGCCTTCGCCCTCGCTCGTGCACGGGCTCCTTTTTTTAAAAAAAAAATTCCACTTCCTGTTTACCTCCTTTTTAAAACGTTCGCAAGGATCTTGTGTTTAAAGTTACTTTCGCCCGACCACAGGAGACCCCTGTGTTAACACACGTGTGGGTGTAGTTGTGGTGAGGCGACACTAGGTGGAGCTGAGACACCGTCATCAGGTGAAGCCCCTAAGGTGGGGTGGGGGGGGGGGGGGTTCAGCTAACGGGTCACACGTCATAAAAGTCATGAATCATTTGTTGAGTTTGTATCATGAATCAGCAAAACATCCGCGTAAAAGTGTACTGATAGTTACTTCTCAAAAGTACACGTGTAGAGTAGCGTGAAAAGTACAAATACCACAAAGTGGTGTACATGAGTAAACGTACTTCCTGGTTTGTTAAAGGGAAGAGCGAGACGTGAACAAACACGACTCGTCTGGGCCGGTCGCAGAATCACCGCGTCATCGCACGCGAACCCGAACCCGGTCGCCTGAGTGACGGCGGCGCGTCAGGGCCTCATGGTTTAACCTGCCGCCACGTGATCCGCGTCCAACCCGGGGGGACGCCATCTTTCTTTGCTGAGCTCTCGGCGCCTCACAACCTGAAGCGAAGACGAAACCACAAACGGTTACCAAATCAAACGGCGTCGACCGAGGGTCCGAATCGGTCGGCGCCGCGAGGAAGACGAGGATGAAGACGAGGATGAACCCGCCGGCGACTCTCGTCACGACCGACGGTTGTGAGACTTGTTTGCGACGTCGCCGATTAAAAACAACAAACTCCTGTTTGTTTCTCGGCTAATGGGAGAAAACGGTGAGTGTTCACTTGGGCAGAAGGATCTTATTTAAAAGCCGCTCCATGTTCCCTCTGACACACACACACACACACACACACACACACACACACACACACACACACACGAGGAAGCTTAAAAGGATCAGAAGATGCTCAGAGACGTGTTTCTTGTTGTCTCTGCTCTCGGGGGACGCTGGAGACAAACGGCGGCGTGATCCTCTAAAGTACAGCGGCCCAGCGCCCACACGGAGTCGTCGTTTTTATTTTTATTTTTATTTATTTATTTATTTATTTGTTTGTTTTAATGGAGAGCGGACTGCGTCGTCTCCCGTAAAAATAAACCCGACCTGACGTCTCAGCCCCTCGTTTAAATTTTTCATTCGGTCGAATGCAAACACAGTTTATTTATCTGTTGACATCTTTTTTTTTTTTTTTTTCTCCAAGTATGAAAGTAACAACATCGGAAATAAATAACAATAAATAATATTGTGAATTACACTTGATTGACCACCACACTTACCACATAAACTATGACGTCATATTTTTGTTTGTTTTCCTTAAACCGCTGTGCTGACGTGTTTCTGTCTTTAAAAACAAACAAAACAAAACAACATCAGGAAACTTTCTGTACGTCGATCCGCGGCGACGTGTGAAATCACGTTGTTTTAAATGAGCGGACGCTTCATCGATTTAAACAAAAACAAAAACAAAAACAAAAAGAAAAAGATGATTTTCATTTTCACGAGGCAGGAAAGGTGCGAGGTCGAAATCCCGGCGTCGGAATGTGCGGACGGTGAGTTCGGAAAACGTGCCCACGCCATTTACAGTGTGTTTGGTTTATATCTGTGACACACACACACACACACAC
>JAFBJZ010000817.1:382500-450000 GCA_016785225.1 Psettodes erumei
CGGCGCTGAAAGGCGCTGCCATCTCATCTTGACACTGGGGGGTGGGGGTGGGGTGATAATCCATCTGGCACAATACACGTAATCTCAACAGCGCATAGTTGGGTTTGACAGTGTGAATTGAGGGAGTGTCAGCGCCGCACCGCCGCACGAAATCCTGGTGAAACGCTGCCAAACTGGCACTCGGTTTGACGAGAGGGGAAAAAAAACGGGGCCCCGCCCCTCCGGCCCGTTCATCCGGTTAATGAGCCAATTACACCAGCGATCAGTTATAAGTCGTCAATAAGAGCGAGTTGTGGGTCGCGTGGGATTTTTCTCCTTCAGTGCGACACTGAAACATCTCCCTCAGGAATTAAACACATAAAAAAAAAAGGACTAAAAACCTGTCACGAAAGAGGGGTTTTCTCCTCACAACCTGGCAACCCAAACGTTATAGTCTCATTAACAGCTCATAGCTGATTTATTAATCATTAAATATCGCTTATAAAAGCTTCATAAATGAAGAAAATGCTTCCTCTTAGTAGTTACCTAGCAGCAGGAGGCAATTAGCGTAGCTTAGCATAAAGACTGGAAGCGGAGGGAAACTGCTAGCCTGAAAACCTAACTCCCCTTTCGTCTACATTTCTGTTTGTGTGCGGCCCAAACAAATTAGCTTAATTTAATTAATTTAATTTAATTTGTACTTCGCGGCCTTTATGCTAAGCTAGGCTAACAAAGCGTGAAAGTGGACGTACACCAGCCGATGCAGATGAACATCCACTTGCGCAGCTTGTCGGTGGAGTAGGTGAGCACGATGGCCGTGTGGAGGTAGCAGCCCTCGCCGAACATCCAGAAGAAGTTGGTGGAGTGGAAGTAGTTGAAGGAGGCGGTGACGAGGCGGCACCAGATCTGCGGGGGACCAATCAGACGCAGCCTTTAGCGCTTCGCTCGTTTACTCGCAGACTCCCAGAGAGTCGGCGGAGGCGGAGGAGGACGACGAAAGCGACACGCACCACGTTGCTTTCGTGCACCTTGGCGCTCATGGTCATCTGGACGATGAACCAGGTGGCGTTCCTCAGGATGAAGGCGGTGATGAGGTTCCAGTGGATGATGTTTCTCAGGCAGCGGATGCTCCTGCGAGGAGTCGAGTCATAAAACAGGAAACAGATGATGAATAATGAGGCGACACCCCCCAACCCACACACACACACACACACACACACACACACACAGAGAGAAAACGCCGCAAATAAAACCTCCTTGAGATGCAATTTAAAAAAAACCCACCCCTCCCACCTCCCCGTGAGCTGGCGGGCGAAAAAATAGAACGGACCCCGGTCGCCGTGGCGACGGCCCGGTTCATCCGGCCACGTGCGACATGCATGAGTCGCGCGGGGTGGAAAGTTTCCAGCGTGGTGGTCGTCGTTGTTGTTGTTGTTGTTCCGCCTCTTTCGCCCGCGGTTTTATTCATCGCCGCCGCCGCCGCGGGAAACAGCAGCTGCACGGCGGCGATAATTACGACACGACGAGAGAAAACAGGCGCCTCCAGGTGGGAAAACACTAAGACGGCACAAATAAAGCAGCAGCAGCCCCCCCCCCCCCTTCACACACACAGCGTTAGCGTAGCTTTCATTAGCGACCGCCAGAAGCAGAGCGGCGTCTTCGTTACGTCACGTGACCGCACCCACGGCAGCGTCAGGCCGGTGGGTCGGGCACGGACGGCCTGATGTCGGTAATTAAGATGAAGCGCTCCTGCAGAAAATACATTTCCCATGATCCCCTTTGTCCTCTATATTTACTTCATATATTATATATAACTTCTACACCTTATTCTCATTTTTGAAAGGGTTTCTGACCCCGCCCCAGATGCATTGTGGGTCAGAGGTGCGTGTTTGTCGAAAAACCTCGCAAACGCTCGGAAGCGGGCGCCTCTGATTTATTCATCCCTTCCTGCATCGCGAGCCGAGGACGGAGGTGACGGAGGTGAACGCTCGTCTGCACAGAGGAGATTGCTTTGCCCCCCCCTGGACAGTTTTCAGAGAGATGAGTCTTTGGGGGGGGGGATAAAAGCTCGTGGGACCTGGCAACCCCGACTTATATAAATCCCGTGGTGCAGCTCGTGCGTTTTGCGTGAGACATAATCGCCGATTGGGAGTCGGGTCCAGACGGAACAGGTGTTTTAATCAAGGGAAGTGGAGCCTCCAGGTGTGTGTGTGTGTGTGGGGGGGGCTCAGGTTCTGCAGCTCAGGTGACAGAGGTGGGAGGAGTCTGAACAGAACCACGACACGGCCAGGTTAACGTCGGGGTCGGACGCTTCGGCGGAGAAACGTGCAGCGCCCGTTAACACAACGCCCGATGAATAAATAAAAAGATTATTATATATATTATATAAAAAATATATTTAAAAATATAATATATTAAAAATATATATTTTTTATAAAATTTATTAAAAAAAAAAAAAAAAAAGAAGCGGTGGTTTGATCTCAGATCCACGTGTCACAGCGTTCCTGAGTGTGGTAGCTCGCTGTGTGAATGTATTTCAATATATTCTCGTAATGTGTGTATGTATATTTATACACACACACACACACAGTATATATATGCAGTACATATATATATATATGTATTTATATACATAAAACATGAAACTATCATGTTGTTAAATGACCCAGAAGAATCCAGAGGAGTCACATCATCATAGCTAAAGATGCTAACGGCTACTTCTCGGCTTTTAAAATGACCCCCCGAGCATCCTTCCTTTCAAACAGAGAGTACCCCCCCCCCCCCCCCACCGGGCCGGTCTGAGCCGCCGCGGTCCCCGCGAACACGAGTTGTGCATAAACGTGGTTCCTGTGCGGCCGCCACTTATTGCTTCTCTCTGTGCACTTTCACGCTTTTCTCACTCCTGGGTGTGTGTGTGTGTGTGTGTGTGTGTGTGTGTGTGTGTGTGTGTGTGTGGTGTCTCTGGGATCGATGGCGGGCCCCCAGCGGTCGGCGAGGGTGCTAAGACCTTTCTCTCGTTAACGCACGGTTTGCTCCGGTTTGTCCGGCCCCCGCTCAGATCGGCCCATTATTCCCATTTGAGGGGAAACGTGTCCCAGTTTTTTTTTTTCCTCGTGCGTCTAAACCCTTTTTCATCTGCGGGATTGAGATAGGGAAGGTTTCATCCCATGACCAAACGGTTTTCCCCGAATAGGAAGGAAGGAGCGGCTCTTTGAATGGGGGGGCTCACCTCAGACACAGGAAGAGGAAGAAGGCGACGAGCAGGGCCACCATGGAGATGCAGTGACCCAGGAAGTTGATGATCACGGCGATCTGGTAGTGCATCTTCTCTTTTTTCTGCGGGGGGGGGCACACACACACACACACACACACACACACACACACACACACACACACACACACACACACACACAGGATAAGTGTCGTTAGAAAAACATTATTTCCTGGACATGAGAGGAGATTTAAAAGAGTGAAAATCCTCTTTAAGTTTTCTATTTTTTTTTCTTTTTAAGAGGCGACTCCTGCAGCGGTGGCTCACACAAAGCCCCACCCCCCACCCCCACCCTCCACCCCCACCTGCCCCCCCCACCCTGCCTGCCCCCCCAGCACAAACTGTGCATTATTAATACTTTATTCAGTGCAATAAACAACAACAACTTTCAGTCCATTCAAGAAGCAGCTGCTGCTTGAGTATTTCAAAAACTTGAGACAAAGAAAAGCCCCCCCCCACACACACACACACACACACACACACACACACACACACACACACACACACACACACACACACACACACACACACACACACACACAGGAGCAACACAACCAGACAAACATGGCTGCATGTCTTTGTTGTCGTTTTTTTTTGTCTCATTCATATAATCTAGTGAAAAAGTCAATCAAGCAAACACAAACTGACTCCTGTGTGTGTGTGTGTGTGTGTGTGTGTGTGGGGGGGGTCCGATCACACACACACACACACACAGTACCAGCAGTAATCTGTGCTGCTGGATTTACGTAACCTCCTGGTGTCTACGCCAGGATTAGAGGTTTAATCTGTGCTCGGTTCTTTCTGGACGCCGGCTCCGCCCCCCTCCATGACTCCGCCCCCCTCCGTGACTCCTGAGGTCCAGGTTTGACTCGTTCTTCAACTCCTTCCAGGTCGCTCAGGGTCACGAAGTTTACTTTACTTTACCTTACTAACCTCATCTATTTTTTTTTACACGAGAGAGAGAGGGCATTTACATGAAGAGGGAGGGAGGGAGAGGAGAGAGAGAGAGAGGAGAGGAGGGAGAGAGAGAGAGAGAGAGAGGGAGAGAGGGGAGGAGAGGAGAGAGAGAGAGGGAGGGAGGAGAGAGAGAGAGAGAGAGAGAGAGAGGGGAGAGGGAGGAGAGAGGGAGGGAGAGGGGGAGAGAGAGAGAGAGGAGAGGGAGAGAGAGAGAGAGAGAGAGAGAGGGAGAGAGAGAGAGAGAGAGAGGGAGAGAGAGAGAGAGAGAGAGAGAGAGAGAGAGAGAGAGAGAGAGAGGGAGAGAGAGAGGGAGGGAGAGAGAGAGAGAGGGAGAGAGGGAGGGGAGAGGAGAGAGAGAGAGAGAGAGAGGAGAGAGGGAGAGAGGGAGGAGAGAGGAGAGAGAGAGAGAGAGAGGAGAGAGAGAGAGAGAGAGGGAGGGAGGGAGAGGAGAGAGAGAGGGAGAGAGAGAGAGAGAGGGAGAGTTGAGGTAGAGAAAGAGAGAGAGAGTGAGAGAGAGGGAGGGAGGAGAGAGAGAGAGAGAGAGGGAGAGGGAGAAGAGAGAGGGAGAGAGAGGGAGAGGGAGGGTGTCAGTTTGACTTTGAGAGCGGCCATTTAAGAAAAACAAGAAAGAAGAAAAAGGTGAAAAGCTCTCTCTCCTTCTCTCCTTCTCTCCTTCTCTCCTCTCTCCTCCTCCTCCTCTCCTCCGACTCACGCTAAAGGTTTTGGCATCACATGTTGGTCCCGCAGGTGAGACTGGACAGGTGGGGGGTGGGGGGGTTATTATGAACGCCTCAGACTGAAGGAGCGCTTGTTGTGCGACAAGGTTGCACACTGACATGGGGGGGGTGGGGTAATCTAAGAACCCACCCACCACCAGGAGCCTCGGGTGTCACCGAACGTGTGGGCCACCGGAGTCCGGCGCTGAGTCATCCTCAGGAGGAAGAGGAGAGGAGGAGGAGGAGGAGGAGGAAGAAGAAGTTATATTTGAGAAAACAACCCGGAGCGAGTGGCAGGAGGAAATGAAGACTTTTCCCCTCCAACAAACTTTCCAATAAGATCCGTTTCTCTTCCCGCTGAATATCCGGTTCGATACCGCCGGAGCTTTAAAAGGGAAGCCCCACACACACACACACACACACACACACACACACACACACACACACACACACACACACACACACAGGATGTCAATCACAGCCGCCGCCGCTGATTTATTTCAGCTACAAAAAGGAAAAGGAAAAAAAAAAAAAAAAAAATCAAACACACATTTTTAAAAGGTCAGACACTCGATATCCGTCTTCCGCGGGGATCGATCCGACATCCGACTCGGTGGGAACGCTGAAGGACGGGTCGGATCCACCAAGTACAAACCAACGCAACTGTACTGCGCCCGAGTACCAGGAAATCCTTTCAAGAGCGACGTCGCGTTTCCTGTTTCTCCGATTGTCTGAGATCAAAACGCTGTTCACAGCACGCACGCTTCCAGTAACGCACACGCAGACACACACACACACACACACACACACACACACACACACACACACACACACACAGACACACACACACACACTGTAGTTTATATTCATACACCTACAGTCCAGCCTGGATCGTTTTGATTCGCCGCCTACATCAGAGATTTTCCAGAGATTTAAATGTCTGTTCCTGTCTGGATGGTGTGTGTGTGTGTTTCTGTGTGTGTGTGTGTGTGTGTGTGTGTTCCTGTATGCTACCCGTACCCGTGGAGAGGACGCGCCGCTACCCAAAACAATAGCAGCTAATCCTAATTCACGTATCACTGGGTTGTTTTCAGTTACGACATAATCTGCGGATTACGCTTCATCTTCGAAATGAACGTAACGAAGCGGGCGGCGCGTCGCGGGAAAGAAAAAAAAAAAAAAAAAACTGCAGACGCGTCACATTTTAACTTCCATTTGTGGGGAAACACGATCTAATCCGCCGCTGCGAATTACCCCGGCGTAATTTCTGGCAGACGGGCTGGATTGGAGAGATTAAGAACAAAGGAGAAGTGAACACGAGCTACGAACGGCTCAGCTGGAGGCAGAGCGGCGTGTTCGCTACGAGCCGCGTCACTCCGCCGCTAAAAGTAGAACCGCCCCCCCCCCCACCCGCCCACAAAAGTTGCGCCGGAAACTGTGGGGGCGGGGCCAACGCAGCGCTCGTGGTACTGGCTGATCGGGGTCAGCGTGTTCTGCGTCCCCTCCCCACCCCCCCCAGCTCTGTCCTAATTAAAACCGAGCGCTCGTCACCGTCACATCTGCACATGACAATGCGAATCCAAAACTGGAAGAAGAAAAATAAACAAACACACAAACATGTGAGGGGACAAAAATGTGGAGCACAGCAGGACCATAACTGCCCCCCTGCCTCTGACTCCCCCCACAACAACAATAACAACAACAACAGCTAAAAAATAAAATTAAAAAAAAAAAAATCACAGAAGTCGCCTGAACGCTCGCCGCGCCTCGTGAAGCCTTCAGGCCACGCTCGGGGGGCGTTTACCCGACACGTTTGCCTTATTTAGAGATTTTTGGTTTTGTCTTCAGCGTCCGGCGCTCGCTGCAGGCGGCGAGAAAAAAAAAAAAAAAAAACCAAACCCGGAATCCATATTTACTATAAATAAGCCGCGGAGTGAGAACACAATCTTTCTGCAGCCTCTGACGCCTCATTAATCAGGACACACACACACACACACACACTTGGGGGGGGGAGCTCACCTTGTCGTTGAGTATGGCCTTACACATGGAGTAGTTCCCCTTCAGCGCCCACGTCCCGTTCGCGAGACACTTCCTGTAAACGTTATCTGCACAGAAACGAGGGGGGAGAGAGAGAGAGAGAGAGAGGACACGACGTTTAAATAAAGTTTTTAATTTGTGTTTTTGTTTGTTTTTGTGGAAATGCATGAATTTCCCGCCTGATCCGTGACCTTTTTTTTTTTTTTCCTCCTTTTTGCTGGTTTTGAGTCTAATAGGGAGAGATATCATTAGAGGAAGCTGCGATTCTTCACACGTCTGCTGTCAGGACAGTCTGCCACCCCCACCACACACACACACACACACACACACACACATTATCGTTCTGTCCCGCCGTTTATCCAGGAATGACCTGCCATCAACCCGCCCCGCGCTTCCAGCGTCCCACGTCAAGCTGCGCAACAAAAGGACGTGGGAAAACAGCAGGTGGTGGCTGTGTGTGTGTGTGTGTGTGTGTGTGTGTGTGTGTGTGTGTGTGTGTGTGGGGGGGTGGCAGGTCAACCACTTCCTCACATAAATGGACGATTATTGACAATTGCACGCTGTGACACCATTAAAGAGGTCCGCTTTATGAAAATTCAATCGCTGCCTTTTTTAAAACCAGACAAACAAACGATGCGAGGACGTTTGTTTGTTTGTTTGTTTCCCCCGTTAAAGTAAATATCGTTTGTGCACATTGCTGCATAATGAAACCCAAGCAGCCGGGGCGGGGGGAGGGGGGGCGGCACGAAGGCTCTCTGACAAATGGCGAGTAAAATTAGATTTCGCCACGCCGCGGCCGGCCGCATCAGAAAAACCCGTCGGTGGGACAGACATGAAATAATCCGCAACAATTTTCACATTTGTCATTTCGCATTTTTATTATTTGTCAAGATGAAAGAACGAAACTCGTCGGACGGGGGAAATGAAACGCCGCTCGTGAAGCCATTTAAAGTTGAAAGGAGAGATTTGTTTGGGGTTTTTTTTCCTCCTTCTGTTAAAGATAAAGATATTTTTCTTGACATCAGCAGCTGTCGGGGGGGTGGGGGTGGGGGGGAGGCATAGGTGGCTGTCAATCAAATGTTCAAAGCTCCAGCTTGTCTTAAATTAATGATAAGAGCAGCTCAGATTAAATCAGATCAGGTGCCTGTTAAACTGTACGATAGCATTAGCGGGTTGACGCGACGCAGCCAGGACCGGGAAACTCACGACGGTTCCGTTCCGAACCCGCCCCCCCCCCATCCCTTCCCGGAACCGGGTCGAAACGGACCGGGTCGCTCCAGCCGAGGAAAACGCACAAATCGGAGTAAAAGTACAAGAGCAACGGTGTAAAAATACTCAAGTGAGAGTCCTGCAAAAATATGTCCAGCATCAATAGAAACACTGATATATTCACCCATACGCCGACGATGCACGTACGTATATGACACACACACACACACACACACACGTTATCACACACTTTTCAATCCCTGCATTTTGGGGATGAGCTCTTTGTCTTTTTATCTAAAAGCACAAAAGTATCCACATTAGCGTGGGACAGATAACTCCTTAATGCAATGGTTTAATAATGAGGGTGTTTTTTATTTATTTTTTTTTTTTTTTGGGGGGGTAAAGAGATAAGCCTGAGGGCAATAATGTGCAACGAGCTGGGTAAAAATAGCATGTCGAGCAGTGTAAGGGGACTGTCATCCCCGATCAAGATTACCACGGCTTGTGATATTCCCTAAACCCCAGACGCAATATCCTGGAGAGCTTTTAAATCTGCGGAGAATTACGTCAAAGTCACAAGCCGAAGATCGGCGAAGTCCGCGGAGGAATCTCTCCCCGTCCATATTAGATTATCGACTCTAAATTTAAGCCGGGTTTGTTTTCCTTTCCCCGTTATTCAAATCCAATTCGCACGACTCCGCACGACTGCGCTGGACTTTCCTCCGGCTCCCGCGCCCGCTAACCCTTTGAAAGTGTTAAGGTCAAAGCGGCGAAGTCCCTTTCGTGTCAGCCGCTTTAAAAAAAAAAAAAAAAATTTCCTTTTCTTTTTTTTTTTTTTTTTTAAAAAGAAGTGTTTTTGCACGAAAACAAGAGGAAGAGTCTCAGCGGAGGTTTTCAGTCACATTAATGACGTACGTCCTTGGGTAAACTCTCCCTGGCGCCGGATCACGGAGCGATTTACAGCCGTTAAAACCTCTTCATTGAAAAAAAAAAAAAAAAAACAACAAAAAAAACAATTTACCCGCCAACAGTTTATAACAAAGAGTGAATGAAATAACAATAAAAACAAAAAGCCTGGCTGTAATCCACTCTGGCGCCGCGTCCCGTCCGTTTGAACGAGGCAAGGTGAAAGAGCTTTTTACTGCCGAGGCCAATTAAGGTGGATTTAATGTTTATGTTGTTGTCGTTACATCACATTAGTTTTATTGTTGTTGCTTTAGGAGCGACTCACTGATTATTAAATATCCACAGCGATAAAAAGCTGCAGCGCTGAACAGATCGAAGGACAAGCTGTGGGTTGTCAAGATAGCGTACGGAGAGCCGGGCTAACAGTTTCCCCCCGCTTCCAGTCTTTATGCTAAGCTAAGCTAATCGCCTCCGGACTCTTAACTAAACTTAACTCGCCGTCACGGGCTTGATATCAACCCCCGTCTCTGAATGTCTCTTGCATTAAACCAGGGGGCGCGGTTGCTCCGTCAGAAGCTCCGGTACCGGCCCGGAGCGTTCCGCTCCGCTTCGCCGCGGTACCGGCCCGCTGGGCTGACGCGGTGCTCCAGCTATTAGCATTCCCCTGCGGCGCCGCGCGGGACGCTGACAGCGTCGTAAAAGCGCCATTTGCGTGGGTCACCGGCTCAAGGTCCCCGAAATAACCGCTGACTTCACGCGGGGGCCGCCGCCAGGCTGGTGGCGTGCCAGCGGATGAATTAGCGTACAGGCGGATTAGCCCCCCGGAGGATCTTCCAAGGCTTTCTACGACGGATTCCATTGTTTGAGGGGATGCGCGTTACGCGTACCAGTTTTAATCTTCACTCGGCGAGCGGCCATTGTTGATGCTGAATGGGTGTTAAAAACGGAGGCCGGCGCGTGCCAGGCGCTAAATCCCCCGCCCCCCCCCCTCGCTGTGGAACCGGGAGCTGCTGGGGAAGGGAACACGGAGCGGCGCCCGCGGCCAAGCGCTCCTCTTTTCATCTCCTTTCCAAACAGAGAGACACAACGCAGCAGAGGTGTTGCTGTAATTGTACGCCGCACACGAGCGAACGCGCTGACCCACATTTAAGCCACCGGTGCCGAGCGCCGCGACACCTCGGGTCGGCGGCTGCAGCCAAGAAGCACCCACCACCACCACCACCACCACCACCCCCACCCTGTGTATTCGCGGTAATTAAAAGCAGCATCCGCCAGGAGACGACGTCTTATTTGCATTATTAGCATTTGAATGAGCGGGGCCGAATCGCTCCTCCGCCGCTGGCGAAAAGGGGGAAGAAAAAAAAAGGAATCGACAGACAACTCATGAATCCCGGTGGGAAAAGTCAGCGAAAACTGGAGCGCGTGACGACAACTCTCCGCACACAATCGCGAGAATTCAGGTGAGCGGCGGCGTTCTGACGTCACGGGGAAAGTTTTTCTCCTTCATGTTCTTATAAAAGAGACATTGTTGGATTCATTGCAATTGGAGAAGCTCTGGGGGGGGGTTTCTGCAGCACACCGTGTGTGTGTGTGTGTGTGTGTGTGTGTGTGGGGTGGGGGGTTCTGGCTCGCTTCTGTTCGGTTCTGCAGAACCAGACACCTCCAAGGTTTTTTTCTCTCCGCAGTGTGTCGTTTTAAATGAGGCCATTGCTTGTTTTCCCTGCCTGCTCGCTCGTGTAAAGAAAACACACACACACACTTCACAACAAGAGGTTTTTGCGTTTGTGTGAGACAGGCGGCGAGAAAACAAACAAACAAACAAACAAATAAACATAGCGTGGTCCGCACAGCGGAGGAAAACAAGAACGAAAGCAGAATAACTTAAAACCGTTTTTCTTATTTCTACATTAATCTGTATCCTCCCATTGTGGGGAACGTGACAAAAGGTGTGTTTGTTTTCCACTCGAGCGCACCTGAGGTGAGCTGCTGCGGGCGCCAGAACCCTGTCCTCGTTAACCCGGATGCGTGGGCGGATAAAATGAAGCGCCCCTCTTTTTAAAGTGTGTATTCATTTGCATTCATGTTTGTTAATGAGCGCAACTGCAAAGAGACGTGTGTGTGTGTGTGGTGGTGCCGCTGGTACCAGATCCATGCAGGTGACACACACACACACACACACACACACACACACACACACACACGGTACCAGTTCTGGACCTTCCCCCTGTTGTTTTTTTTTTTTATCCTTGATGTCTGAATTAATATTCGGCGCGTGCTCCACCCGAGCTCGGCCTCATTCAACAAAAAGAAAGATGCGCCGCCGCTTTCTGCGCGAGTGATCGGGGTGGGGGTGTTTTGGGTGGGGGCGAGCCGGGGCGAGGGTTTTGCCGCCCCGCTGACCGCGAGCATTACTCTAAATAAACCAACCGCCACCCTCCTCCTCCTCCTCCTCCTCGATCCCGCTCGACACAAGTCGAATAAATGAGCCTCCACGCCCCCTCAGACGCACACGTGCACGGACATACGCACAAAAACACAACGCCGCCCCCCCTCCCCCCCTCCCCCTCCCTCCCTCGGGGAACCATTAGGGGAAAGTCAAGCTGGGCAGCGAATGGCGAAGGGGTTCCCGGGCGGGGCGAGACGCGCGACGGCGCAGACGGCGACGCCGGGCTGAGTCACGGACCCAGAGGAGGGCGTGCAGCCGCGGGCGCCCGTCACGACTCGGCGGCTGAGCGGTCTGGACAGCGCCCCCTGGACGTCCGTCAGCGCCCCCACCACCACCACCACCACCTCCACCACCACCTCCACCTCCACCTCCACCCTCGACCCCACATATGTTTGACAACACGCTGTAATCGTCCGGGGGAGCGGCGGGCCAGGAGCTCGCCCCACGACGAGCGGTACCTCAAAACTGTACTTAAACAATAGTACTTTGTGTTTAAGGCTATATTTGTACTCATTATACTTTGTATACTTTGTACTTTGGTTGGTAAAAGTTTTACTTCTCATTACAGTACTTTGAGTCCGGCGCGAAACAAGTACTTTCAATGGAGTATTTTTACCACAAGAGTAGTGGTACTTTGACTGGAGGGCTGTTATACTGCAGTAGTATAACTACTCGGAGCCTGACCGGACCGACCTCTCTCTGTAAATGTATTCGATGGAGGCACATGGTTCTGGACGGGTTAACGCCAGCTTATTGATCTACGATCAGTTTGATTGATACGGATATTTCGTCGGATTGGTCGGGCTCAGTCGGGACGGGCCGAGGATTTTTACTCCCGTTTAGCATTTTTTAGCGGCGGGGGGGTGAAAGCCCGGCGGCGTGTAACTTTATCCGACACGAACCCGACGGGGGCTCCTTCACCCGTCGACCCGCCCGCTCTGAATCAAGACTTGTTCTTCCGATGACTCACACAAGTGGGTCGGGATGAGGACGGGTTCGCCGCTCAGCTGATTTAATATTATGCCCCCACACACACACACACACACACATCTTAGCGGTACCGCTCGGAGTCAGGATTTAAGATCCTCTGAGCGTGAATCATTTCAGGGATTGTGTCTCGCTTCACCTGAACTCTGCAGGAATCTCCCTCTGGAAACCGGCGGCGACATCCACTCAGGCGCTTAAGTGCCCACACCACACACACACACACACACACACACACACACACACAGACACACACAACCCCCTCCTCGCCTAAAACCACTTATTACTGCCCCGGTACCGCTCACACCACCGCTAATACCACCACTAGCACTTCCTCTGTCTTGAACTTTGCCGGGATTAACGCTGAAGCCTCGTTTCGCCCGATAAGAATCACCTTTGTTTGTTTTGTGCGTTCTTGTTTTGTTTGCGACACAAAAGGGATGATTTACTCATCTGTTCATTTTTTTGTTCGCACAGACGACTGCGTGCGTTTCTTTAAATCCGAGCCATCTGTTATGGTCGCCGCAGTTCGCACGGAGCTTCTTTCAGCCGCGCTGAACCGCGTCGCCGAGAAAAAAAAAAACGGAGATAACGCGAGCTGCTCCGCCGCGGCCGCGGATGAACCCGGCTTTGTCATCAACGCCCCCGACACGAGTCGTCTAATGAGGCCGCGCCGGATCGATAAAATGCGGCGGCTCACCTGCCTGCACCTCGCACACACAACCTGTCAATCACTCGCAGATGAAACGCCGCGCGAGCCGATTAGCTGCAGCCGGTCCGGCCGGATCGTCCGCATTCTTCGCCGACAACCTTGGCTCAGACATGAAAACATTTTTTTTTTTTTTTTTATCGTGTCGCAAAAAAAAAAATTTCAATTTGAAAGGCCACACTTATCCACACCTCCGCCGAGCGAATGATCGCTCAGGTGAACGCGTAAGAAAATTGACGATAATTGAACGGCTCTAACGTGCGCTCGCGGTCGAACTGCGTGCTTTCGTTTAGTCGCTGGAACGAGTTGAAAGCGGGTTGAGGAGCTTTGTGTCCCTTAATCGCCCCGGTGTTTCCCTTGGCAGCGGTTTAATGTTCATTTTGTTTCTTATTTTAGTCGGGCTCATATCTGTGGCTTTTTTTGGATCCCTCTGTAGGTGTTTTGTATCCCTCTGTAATTGTTTTGTATCCCTCTATAGTTGTTGTAAGTCTGCAGTTTACTCTCGTCTTTCTTTGTGGTTATTTTGCGTCTCTTTTTCGTCAGCCTGATACCTGTGTGGTGTTTTTGTATCCCGTTGTAGGTGTTTTGTATCCCTCTGTGTGGATTTCTTTTTGGTTGGTTTGCATCTCTCTGGTCACTTCGCATCTCTTTAAAGTGACTCTGAGCGTGTTTGAAATCATTTTGCATCGGCGGGTTCCTTCGCACGAGGCCCGTCCACTAATCCGGCGCGGCGTGGAGGCGGCGCGCGGCGGTTGATCGGGCAGACAGCGTTATTAACTGTTGTCTCGTTCGGTTTTTCCTCGGAGCGTCGCGGGCTGAATATCAACTACGCCGGCTGCTAATCGAGCAACAAGCTGCGAGCGGACGAACCGCTCGCCGCCGTGTCCCCCTTTTTAACGACCCTCGGATAAAACGATGTCTGCCGGCGCCGTAAAGGTATCAATCAACGGAGCGGAGAGGACGTTTGCCTACGGACAACAGCTGCATAGGTTTTGTAAAAGGAGCTTTTTAAAAAGGAGGGAAAGTGACGGGATCAATAATTTGTAGAACAGCGACGGGATGTGGCCCGAAGTCGCGGCCGGGAAAATAAAACGCCTACGCTGTGCGCGGCGGTTTGTTCAGACTCATTCCGGCCCTTTTGTGCCGTTAAGTGTTTGTTCATTAACATTTTTCTTGTGAAAAGGGACCGACCTCGTGTTAGCGCGAAGGAAAAAGAAACGGAATGAAAGACGGAAAGAAAAAAAAAAAAAAAAAAAAATCTCGAAGGACGCCGAACGAAGGTCGCGGCGTTTGTCTTCCTTGGAAGCACGCCGTTTCATTTTGTGTAAAAGAAAAGCGACGGCAAGTGTCTGGTTACATGCCGACGTCACCGGCGAATCAAATATTCAATAACGATTAATTATTGATCGGCGCTAATAATACGCCTCGACGTTAACGAGGACACGTTCCTTCGCTACGCCGAGCGGCGACGTCGCGGACGAATTTGGACGAACACCTCGGCGTCCGTCTGGTATCGTTGACCTTCGCGGGCCGCGAGTCGTGCGGTGGACAGCGTGAAAAGAGATTATATTAATCCTGACAAATTACCGGTGTGATCTGAATTACAGCCCCGGCTCATTCGCCCTCTACCTCTCTCTCTCTGCCGGCTCCGGAGTCCTGCGGGTTTTTTTTTTAGACTTTAAATCACCAAGACGCACATTCGCTTTTATCTCGTAAATTCACTTAATTGTGTTTGCACTGTACGTCCCCCGGCGGCGGCGGCGGCCGGATTTACCTTCGGAGCGCCGCGGCGCCCCGGTCAGATACGCATCACAGGATGTTTGATGGGAATCAGGAAGACGTCAGCCGCTGATCGGGGGTTGGACGCCTGCCCGCGCTGAAATCTCTATCTCCCTGCGTCACCGTTCGGCTGCGTTGTGACATTTTTAGAGACTAAGCGATCGACTTATCAATCAAGTAACGAGCGGATTAACCGACGACGACGCTCATCCCGTTAATGCCGTTTCGGCCGGAACGCTTCGTCTCACCGAGGCTTTTCGCAGGTAGATTAAAGATAAACAAGTAAAAACCTTAATCCCCGGTCCAAAAAACACGTAGCGTTAATATCTATTACATTACAGCAAGCGTTCGGCTCAGATTATTGATTCTGCGACCTGGATTGAGCTTCTGACCGACGTTAGCGAGCGTTCCCGGAACTTCTAAAGGATTTTAAACGTCAAATGTCATTTCACGTCACTCCTGCTTTTGTGAGCGCGTGTTGTTTTCTCCCGCCGCCGCATACTTTTGTGCATCTCCCGCTAATCTGTGAGCTCGTGTTAATTTCTGTATACATATTACACGTTACATAAACAAGGCTTTGCCCAAGGGTGGAAGCGGCGCAGGGCGGGAGGCGGAAGTCAAACAGGATCTCGGGTTGTTGTTGTTTTGTTTAGTTTTTTTTTTTTTAAACGTGTAAACGTCGGACTTACTGGTGGTGTTGTATCTGACGCCGTAGAACATCTCCGGACAGGGTCGCGCCACCATTTGCCCGGCGCCGCTCCTGGGCCAGCAGGTGCCGATGCCGTCGATGGAGGTGTCGCAGTAGAGGCCCGGGCCTGTAGCGTGCGAGAGGTCAGCTGACAAACGTGCGTTCCCCGAGATGCCGATAATGCTCCGATGATCCTGGCAATAAATCACGCCGCTGAACGAGCTGCTCGGCTCTAACGATTATTCCCGCGCCGGGCTCGAGCGCCTTTCTCCCGTGGCGCGGCGCCAACGTCTATTTACGGCGTTGTTCTCGTCTTTGATGTTAGTCCTCGCGGGTTAGCGAGTACGCGACGGCGTTTTTTTTTTTTTTGTTTTCGCACGGACTCACCGCTCCACTGGCCCGTGGCGTTGCTCAAGCTCTGGTTCCAGGAGGCCACCAGGGACTGCACTGCGGGGGGCAGAGGGGAGAGCAACCGTCAACCGACCGCCATATTTGTTTGCACGGTTTTTAAGGAGACGCTGCGAAAAAGCTCATTAGATTGAGCTTAACGGCCACGAGGAGGGTTGAGCGTTAAAGGGCAACGGTAAACACTGGTGACAGACCTTCTCCCCGAGCAATAACGGGACGCTGGCTGCGAACACGAATGTGGACGCGGGGCCCGAGGGGTTGGTCGCGGCGTCACGTCTTTAATAACTCAAGAAGATTTAGATGAAAAGACCCGGAAATAAGGCGGTTCTGCGGGGCGAGGGCCACGTCTTCACATCTTTTCTTTTCCCGCGGCGAGGAAAGGAATTAAACGCCGGCGGGTTGGAAACACGACTTTTTTTTTTTTTTTATTCCTGCCAGCTGACCTCGAACCTGCAGCGAGGGTGGTCGGGAACGACGTCTTTTCAACTTTATTTAAACCCCGCCAACGACGGACGACTGCGCACGTCAGATTATCGTTATCGCTAAACGGGTGGGTTTGAGGGGGATTACACTGATTTCAGTAATTACGCTTAATCCCAGCTAACGTTTCGATCGTTTGTCTCGTTAGCTCTGCGGCCGCAAAGCTAGCGCCGGCCGCAGGTGTGCTCAGGGAGAGTTGCATCATGGGAAATGACCCGAGAAAGGAGCTAAAAGCCAGTTAATCTCACCGTCTGCTGCGGTTGTGGTTTTACATCATTATCATCAATAATTTGGGGGTTTCGGGACATCGGTCGAAGTATTTAGTGTTTTTTTTTTTTTTACATTTCGGAGACGACGAGCTGATTGGTCAAAAGATAACAACTGACAGTTACTTCTTGACCCCGTCGACACCTGAATACTGAACGCACCGTCGTTCCTCTACCTGGGGACGACTTTGTGGGAATTACCAAAGACAACTGGAAGAGGTGTGTGTGTGTGTGTGTGTGTGTGTGTGTGTATCTGCGCGTGCTGAGGCGTTTAATAACCAACCTTGATTGTGAGGTACGCGCAGAAAAACGGGGGGAGTAACGAGAACAGACAGCTCGCCGAGATCGAGGACGAGGGTTTGGCATTTAGCGGCCGGGCCGCGGCGAAATGGAAAGGGAGTGAAAAATCGATCGGAAACCTCAGGCGCGTCCGCCGCGCTCGAGCGTTCCCGCGGCGCCAGCGACTTACGTGAGAAATTCCCTGACAGCATGAGCAGCGCCTCGCACGTCACGTCCGCCAGAGAGGCCGGCGGCAGGAGGCTGACGACGGCGAACACCTGCGAACGCAGAGAGGAGAGGCGATCAGATGATGATGATGATGATGATGATGATGCGTGTGTTTTATAACCCCGCCCCCCCGGAGCGCTTTGTAGTCCGGACGATGATTATCCCTGTGAAACAGTCGTTCATGTTTACAGGCTCAAGTGTTCAATAAAATATAAAAGGCAAGGAAATCACTTAGCAGAGCGTCGGGATGTTACATTCAAAAATATCCACGCGGCGGTTGTGTGGTCGCCTGCTTTGCACGTGTGCATGTGCAGGGTGTGTGTGTGTGTGTGTGTGTGTGTGTGTGTGTGTGGGGGGTCACTGAATAATGCACATAATTACAGCAGCTCGGGGGAGTTGATGTGTCTGTATCCGCTGCATCTCATGTGACATCCACTGAGTACCCATGTGTGTGTGTGTGTGTGTTTTTTTGTGTGTTTCCACCATAACAAGAATACACAACAGCAAGCGCTACAGTAAGCACGGACCCGTATTTGGCGGTCGCGTCCGCGGGCCGGGATTATTTCTCCTTCCGCTTTGATCGTGCGTGGAGACGAAGACAAAATGTCAGCGCTCCGGTTTCGGCGTGAAAACCGAGCCGACCTTCCCCCGTTCGACCCCGCAGACGTCCTTCAGTGTCCCCCCGCGGGGACACGAGGGGGTGGAGCAACGATTACCGATGAAACCGATGTCTTCTCCGTTGATAAAACACGGTTCGGTTCGTCGCTAATGCAGCTAAAAACTCCGAGGCCTCGCAGGAGGGGCCGCCGCATCTCGCTGAACCAGGTGCGCCGCCGCCGCCGCCTTCACCTCCTGCACCAGCTGTCCGCCTCCTCCCAGCCAATTAAAGCTCCCGGCCTGTCACGGCGCTCGCGGGTTGCGTTCAGGTCCCTCGCTGCATTCTTGCCGCCGCCACTTCACACTTCTCTCTGCTCCGCGGCGTTTCGGACGCAGGCGAAACGATCAATAAGTAATGAGGTCACAGAAGTTGAAATTAATCTTTACCCGTCTCACGAGCTGGACCTCCACCGGCTGCGACGTGAAAGTAACTACAACCCAAAAGGTACTTTTACTCGAGTACAAGAAGTAAAAAAAAACAACCCCAGAACGCACAGCTTTGACTTACTAATCGCAGTATTTATGTCCGCCGCCGCTCAACAGAAATACTCAATAACTACCTTATGCAGGCATGTGATATATGAGTCTGTGTGTGTGTGTGTGTGTGGGGGGGGCACAGTCTTAAATCACAACAAAGAGGACGTGAATAGAAAGCAGGTGGATTTTAAAACCCAGGGTTCAGATGCTTCTCAGATATTCCTGGTTCTCCCTCTCGCAGCGGGCGGGAGGCGAGATGAAGTGATTCACCTCCAGCTCGCCCGTCGCATCGGCGTAAAAAAAAACACAAAAATAACACACGCGCTCGTCTGCGGCGGCTTCTCCCTGCGGTTCGAGGGCGGGGGTGGGCTGAAGCGTTTCCACGCCACAAACCTGAATTTGTTCACTTTTCTCCTGAGTGGAGGAGGAGAGCACTTTGCATTTTCCTCTTTTTTTTTTTGTTTTTTGGTTTAATCTCCACTGTCCCGAAATCCCGTTTTTTCTCTCCCCCTCAGCATCAGCACCGAGACCCGGGTCCAGAGGACGGGGTTTTCTCATGCCCTCTCAAACCCGGAGCCCCTCCACCCCCACCCCCACCCTGACCCCCACCACCCGGCTTCAACCAACGCTGTCAGGATTACCGCCCGGCTTCTTTTCTCACTTTCATGCATGTTATGATATTTATAATTTGTTTTAAATAGCTGGGAGAAAATAAAACTGACATCTGGATGGGATGCTGAAGCTAACACCCCCCCCACACACACACACACACACACACACACACACACACTCCTGCGCATCAAGATTACATGCAGCTCTGCAATCCGCCGGGATAAGACAGATCCGGTCGCTTTTTATTAAACCGCATTAATTATAAAAAAAATGTATATAAATGAGAAGGCGGGGGAGGAAGAGGAGGAAGAGGAGGTCAGAGGGCGCGGGACTCACCTCCAGCAGGAAGAAGCATTTGCGACGCATTTCCGACGTTTGTCATTCACATAGTTTTTCACGCGCGCCGATTAAAAAAAACGTCTTTTTATGACTTGTTGAAATCTTCTTTTATTTTTTTTTATCCACCTCTTTATCCGAGAAAAAAATAATAAAAATTAAAATTAAAGAGAAGAAGAAGTCGCAGCGGCACTAATTGTTTCCCGTGCCGGCGCCAAAGATGATGTTGGAAACGTCAGCGGCGAAGGGCGCGCAGCCGGAGCCGAACCGAGCCGACACCGCGGCGGAGCGGGTTCTGTTCCGTCATCCAGCGACGGAGCCCCGGGGGTGGTTCCGCCGGTTCTCCGGGTGATGAACTGTCCCTTTCCCCGTTCGGCTCGTCTCTCTCCCCCCTTCTTCCTCCTCCTCCTCCTCCTCCTCCTCCTCCTCGCAGGGACGGAGCCGCTCAAACGGACTCAGTTGCAGGACTTGGAAACCGCATCCACGGAACCGGGACCCGGACCCAGAACTCCTGCTCACGCGCTCGGCTCACTCCGCAGGTGACGCCGACATCGCGCCTCATCTGCGGCCGCGGACTTGTGCGGTGGACGCGGTGCGCGGTGGATCCGTCTCCTCGACGCGCCGCCCACGTCGCTGCCGCTCAGTCGGGAGGATCCGGCGCGAGTGAGGAGCAACTCCTCATCACGGAGTTAATTATGCAACGGTAGTCCGGGTCCTAATCTGCGATCCCTCCGCAATCTCAGACGTCACCGCCGCGGGATTGTGGGTTAAAGGGAAGGACCCCGGCGTGAAGTTACTCTATTCATTTTTATTTTATTTATTTGTGTGTGTGTGTGTGTGTGTGTTGGGGGAGGGGGGGGGTCGCGCGCATCACCGAGCATCCAGGAAGAAGGGAACCCTTTACTACATGTGGCCCCATTTTCAGCTGAATTAGCGCAGAGTCAACAGATTTGGCTGCAGAGCTGAGGTGGACAGATGGTCCCACTGTGTCAATAAAGTTAAGCATAACACACACACACACACACACACACACACACACACCCCAGGGGATGTCTTTTAATAAAATCCAGCGAGGATGGCTTTGGAAAAGAACATACTTCACAGTGAAGCAGCCCACAATCTATTTGTTTTTTTCTGTATAAATTAGACTGATTACGTTCTGTGTGTGTGTGTGTGTGTGTGTTTTTAATTGGCCACTGGGGGGGGCAGCAGAAGCAGAAACTCACCTAATAAAGTTGAAAACGGCTAACACGTTAGCACGGTCACAATAACAAACGCTAAATGTTAGCACGAAAATGAAAATTCAGGTGTGTGTGTGTGTCTGTGTGTGTGACTGAAACAACGAGCTGAAAGGAGATAAAACAGAATCAGCAGCCCCACCCCCCCCCACCAGCCTCGGCCTCCCGGTACGTCGCCCCGCGGCTGAACCGCTCGCTCTCGTGCTCGCCGCTTCACGTCGCTTCGTTTTGAAGGGGTCGCGAGCCCCGAAAAGGTCGAGGGAACGGAGAAGTTGAGAGTCGTTCATCGTGGAAAAATGCCAAATATTCTTCCGGTTCCAGCCTCTCCGATGTGATTATTTTCAGATTCTCTCGTCGTTCTTTCCCTTTGGACTCTTCCCGTCGTCGCCTGACATTTTCGAGGCGAAACCGCGAGTCGACAGGTTAATCGATGACGGGAATAATCGCCAGTTGCCGTCCTGGTTCAGACGTTTGCAGGGAGCAGGGATCTCGTCCCCATTTTAATCCGGATTAATATTTCAGACGACACGCTACGATGTCAGATGTGATATGTTCAGGAGGAGGAGGAGGAGGAGGGGGGAAGGCGCGGCGGCTAATAACCAGGCCGCCGAGGCTTCGGGTGCACAAAACGCTTCACGCGCACCGCGCTAAAGCTTCCTCTGGACCCGTGCACGGAGGCGTTACACCAAAAACGCTTTAATCCAAGGTGACAGCGCCCTCCCCCCTGAGCGCGCCATCTTCCGGAGCGTCAGCGGCGACGAGGAGACCGTGGCGAACCGGGTTACGCGGCCGGGGATACAGTTTCGGCTCGTTAGCGGCGGTAGCACGCGGCGTTCCCCGCTAACCGCGCGCACACACCTGTCTACGGGACTAGCACGCAGGTGCTGTGAAATGTAGTTTTAATCAGGCCGAGCAGGTGTGCATGCTTTCGTGGAACCATTCGCTCCGGTCCCGACGTGGGGCCACTTGGGTTTATTCAAGGAGGTTGTGTAATCTAATCCCTTTTCCCTGCAGCTGGACGAGTTCGCCATCAAGCAGGAACTGTAGCCCCTCCTCCTCCTCCTCCTCCTCTTCCTCATCTAATCTGAAACACAATTTGTCTTCAATCTAGACACGAGGCATCGCCGGTGCTAAGGGTCGTTGCGGATGCATGGACGAAGACAAGGCAGGCGTCCGCTGCCGTCGTCGACCGGGCGGAGGACCAGATTAAGGCGCCGCTCCGTTCACACGGGCGCACGTGGTGCCGAGAGAGTCTAACCTACACAATGGACGCACAATGAGTTGAGATAGCTGCGTGAGGAAAAGCGACGCCTTGAGGAAAACCGTTCCGATTGTGAGGAAATGTAATCAATTCCAGGCATTGATCAAGCAAGACAAGAGCAATTTCCACCCGGTTCCGGCTCAACGCACGTGGTGATTTACTGCCGTGACATTAAATCACGTATGGACGCAACTTGAATAATCAAAAAAGTAATGAGCAGATAAATCACCGATAAAAATAATAAAACTTCAAAATGGTGCTAAAGCTAACTCAAAAATTATCAACAGACCGTGAAGAAACGACAGTTTTGTACTGTGCGGTAGATATCTAATGGAGTTAGCATGCTAACCAGCTAGCCACAGGCTAACACATCTTGTAATACCGCTTCGTACCTCGGGAGGCGATAGTGAGTCGACGTCGCGACAAGTCGCCCTCAGTCCAACGCGAGCAGGTGAAGAATCGAGTCCAGAGGAGAAGAAGCCACGTTCATCTGCAAAAAAAAACGAGGAGGCCGCCCCTGAGCGGGAAATCGATCGGTCACGTTCTTAAAGTGATTTGGAAAGCGTCGCTTGTCAGCAGGGGGGGAAAGTCACATCCAATTACCAAAGCACACTTCAGAGAACAAGGAAGTAAGTGGACCTTGAGCTGAGATTGTTTTCTCAGCTGCAGTCAGCTTCGAAGATCAAGACCACGATGAAGACCATTTGATACAGCTGAAAGCCGCGGAAGAGGTGAATCAGCCGAGTTAGCAAAATGAACTGGCGACCACAATGTTTTATGACAGAATTCCTCGATGGAAGATTAACGGAAAAGTCTGAACGGCCACATTTTCTGCAGAAGACGACCATGTGATATAGCTGAAAGCTCACAAATGAGTAAGTAGACCTTGAGTTAAGATTGCTTTGGTAGAGGCTGTTCCCAAGGTCAATAAACTTCCAATGAACATGGACGATGTCGCCGGGGACCTTTCTGTTTGTTTGAAAATGACATCTGAGCAAACTCAACATGCTGATGAAGACAGTGTGACATTAACTGAAAGCTCCGGAGCGAGTCGAGTGAGATTATACACAACCGGTGTTTTTATAAAAGGTGAACTTCCAGCCAAAAATTGCAGAGCGACAACTGAGCGATGAATCATCGGCGACGCCGGCGAAAAAAGACCGCGCAGCGGCTGAAAGCCCGGGAAAACAAGCGAGCGAGCCGAGTTCGCTCAGTCAAAGCTGTTTTAAATACGTCGGCGGGGAAAGTCGCACAATCATAAAATTCATTCATCCAATCACTGGAGAAAACTTCAAAAAGCTTTTTCCAAAGAGAGGAAGAAGGAAAAAAAAAAAAAACTTGTCAAGTCACTCAGCGAGACGGTGACCTAGAAACAGGCCTTCATATTCAAACAGCGGGAGTGTGTGTGTGTCTGTGTGTGTGTGTGCGTTCGTGCTGATTCTTGTTTTGAATTTTCGCCACATCTGCGTTCTCACCAGCAACACATCCAACAGCCCCCCCCCCCAACAATAACAAACACAAAGTGCACTAAAAAACCCACTCGTCCCGGGCAGAACCAACGAAGGCAACGCACCGCGGACGACAACGCGCCGTGTATTTACGATGCACGACCGCCACGTACCCCCCGCCCCTCGCCACCCCGCCACCGCGCAGACCCAACCTGGGGAGATATTTCACGTGGTAAACAATTTCAAAGAGTCGGGCCTTGAACCGGGCCTGTGACAAAGCCAATATGAGTTATCGGCGAAGCCTTCGGAAGATGGCGTATTGATTTTATGACAGGCCTGGATGTAGTGGCGCCGGCCCAACACGACGCAACCCGGTGCATGCTAATGAGGTCGCCCGACAAAGACAAGTCCACGGCGCTCCCGTCCAACCGCCAACGCACATGTACCGTACGTCCATTTTTTTTTTTTTTCACCCATTGCGATAAGTAGCCTCATTAGCATTTCTCATCCACATGGAAAACAGCCATGACATTTCTGCTCGGCGCCGCGAGGCCGGCGTGGAGAGGTGTCGTAAGAGAGCATGGGATTATTGTTATCTGATGACAACAACCCCCCCCAAAAAAAAAAAAAAAATTTAAATAAAAATGGAGTGTTCTTCAGCACAGGGCGGAATAAACACAGCATTTAATTTTCAATACTCTTTTGGGGATTACTTCCTGACAATCGTATTTGCGGTACACGGTTTGTGAAATTTCAGTGACATCATCATGTTGTACTCCTGACATTTATATGGATGGAGGTGGCGGTTGTGTAAGATGACAACGGCGCAGATGAGATTGCAATCTGCGCGCTGGACAAGCCGTCATTGTGTTGTAACCGTCCAGTGTTGTTCATGTAACCGTGAAATTATGTGGAACTGGAGGCAGCGTAACACACACGCCGGGGGCATCGACCAGGAATAACAACAAAAACAAATACAGATTTTAAAAAAAACTACACAAATATACAAAAGTACAAACATGTAACACATTAAAAATTTAAAAAACAGAAGTAAAATTGTAGCAACATAAAAAGAAGAAAAAATATAAATATAAAATAATGAAAAATTAATTGAAGTAATGTTTTAAAAAGCAAATAAAAGACAAATAAAAAAGAAAATATAAGTATGATTAAGACAAAATAAAAAAATACATGATTAAAATAAAAAAAAGGAAAATTCCATGTCATTAAACCATAAAACAAAACTACAAAAACATTAAATATTAAAAATATTAAATGATTAATTCAAGTGAGCGTGTCTCTGTCCTACATTACACCCACCGTGATGAAGCCGGGAACTAACGGCGCCACGATGCAGCGGGTCAGTCTCCTTGAACCTTTCCTGCAGATTTTTCACCCATCTATCATCTGTCAATTACTGTTTCTATCTGAGCCGATCAATATTTCCATCTGTCCGTCTGTCCACATTTTATGTCTCTTCCTGCTTTATTGCCCATTTTCACGTTAGAAAAATAGCAGACAGACTCCCTGCTGATTTAACAAGTGCTGTAATCGAGATGAGCGCAGAATTTGTGCGCTCAGATAAAATGGCGGCGGGTAAAAAAAACAACAATATGCTGCACTGTACTGTAGAAAGTGTCTGCGCGAGTCCGTACAAACAAAAGCATCAGCCAGAATGGAGGTGAACGTCACGGTGGCGCTTGGCCGAGATGTCAGCGGATCGCTAAAGTCGGCCGGGTTCATTCCGTCTGACAGTTGTCGAGATATTTCACCGTGGACCGCGGCGGCTGAGGCCACGCCGCCGGCGGCGCCCGCAGACGCGCCATCAGATAACATGTGCAGAACAGAGGGGGGAAAAATGTGCAGAGAGAGAGAGAGAGACGGACGCCTCCCTGCGTCCTGCGGGTCCGGGCCCGGGTTCGCGCGGAAATTGATTACGTCTCGTCAGCGGTTCCGGTGGCAAGCCTTTATTTATCAAGTGGCCCCGTGGTCCCGCGGACCTGGCAGAACTGCAGCAGGTGTGAAGGTCAGCGCGAGAGTCGTATTTTAATCAAAGACCAAGGCGCTAAAAATAAAACTCCCCCAGAGGGCACCGCGCTGAGAGACTCAAGGAGATGTGAAAGGGCTCTGTAGTGTACACGTTTTAATTATCACGCATACGCACTCGGGCTGTTGTTATGCATAAATGTCAGCTGGACGGCTTCTCCCTCGCTAAGGAGACCGTTAGCGGCGGAGAGCGCCGTGTCGCAATGCACCTGGACTCTGGGCTCAGGCCAAGACCGACAGCCGGAATCGCAACCCGCAAGTGAAGTGACAGTCCTGCAAGGAAAACAACACAGGCAGCAATTACCGGCTGTGTGTGTGTGTGTGTGTGTGCGGGTCCATCCGCATATATAACTTTCTAATTGAGACTGTAATGACTGCTGTTCTGCAAATTTAACGCCCTCGAAAAGCAAACGCTCCTGTACATACACACTGTGAAGAGACGGAGGAAGGATAAAGACGGGTGATGTTTGCTCTCCTCGCTGCGTTCGCTTGCCTTTCCGGAAAGCGTGGAAGAACGACACTCCTTCGTTGCCAAAATATTACCGCAAGTCTCCGCTGCGTCTGTTTACCCTGGGCTCCAAAGAGAAGCGTAGCAGCTAACTAGCGAGCTAGCAGCTAAGTCGAGCCTGGGCTGCACCGTTGCGGCTAAATTCCCAAGTAACTAAGAAGTTATAGACGCGCAAACTGCTAGAAAAGCACATTAGCAGTGGTAGTGAAGTAAACAGAGAGTAACTGCGGCGTCACAAGCTAACGGTTGAATTGGTTTTGAAGCTAAAAACTTAGTGAGTCCTCTTTAAACGCGGGTTATCATTTATACACGTGAGTTAGCAGTGTTTGTGCGGTTCAGAACGGCGGCTAACAGAAGGCTAACATTACATAAGAGCACCAGTTAGCCTCACCTGGTGTGTGCTGGGTGTAAACAGCTGATCGCCAGGTGAGAATGTTGTTGCATAAACGTCCTCTCGGTAAACACTTTAATTAGCGCGGCTCGTAATCTTCCACAGCGCTAATCACGTCGCCAGAACAAAAGAGTCACGTCACGCTGTTTGTTTGGTTTTTTTCTGCCTGACCCGCGTTGGCGACCGACTCGCTGTTTGTTCATCCTGGCTACACCCTTGACACTTTTCTTTACATTGGCTTCCCATCTGAGTTAGGGTTCACCTTAAAGGAGCTGTTGTCACGTACGGGAGCCGTTGGCGGTGGTCGACATGTACGACGTCTCCAGCACTAAAGAAACTTTCTTCCGCCGGACACCAGCCGGTTCACTAGGCTTCTTTTAAACTGTTGTGTCTTATTATTGTCTTTGTTTTTTTGGTTTTATTTTCATTGCAGTTTCTCTATCAGCTTGCTTATGCAAAAAACTAAGATTTAATAATAAAAAAGTAGTATTGTCTAGTAATCGATTGTCATGATTTTTTTTTATTTTTTTTTCCTTTCTGGATCTCTCCGCTCTCAGTTCCAAAGGCGAACCCATAACTTCCTGCATATTTAAAGAGGTGTGTTTTGGTAATTACAACATAGCAGCGGTGAGGAGCAGTTATGTATAATTCAGAACACAGGGTACAGTCTTTGTTGTTACCTCCAAACGCACTTATGATTAGAGGCCGCGCCGCGCCGCGACAAGAACGCTGGCACGGCGCTCGCCCGCATTCTCCGCCCGTGCACGGCTTTGATCCGCACTTGTGAAAATTACATTTCTCTTATTGTGCTGTAATTACGCCGACGTTCCTCTCTGTTCCACGGCTGTTTTTCTTTTCTTTTCACCCCCCCATTTATACGGTTGATCATTAATTGCCGCTTTCATGTTATTGCTTTAATTTAATTGCTGCTGTAAAGTGTCAGAGCTGAACTGTTCTCATTCTTCATTTTCAAGTCACTTTTTTTTTTTTACCCCTTAGCTAAACTAGCCATTGCAGGAATTGTTTAATTTGGTGTAATACAGGTGTAAATATATTGATTGAGATGGAACTGACACGTGCAGCCAAACGTAGAAGACTTTTACAGTCCAACGTTTGCTCGTTTGATTCATAATTTCACAAACTGTCACTTGACAAACAGCAGAACCACCGTCAGCTGATGACAGCAGGTGAATTTCAACACACACACACACATACATACAGCGTTGCGTAGCTTTTTCAACGAAGACTTCGAAGAGCCCACGTGAAGAGGAAGTGTTGATGGCGGAGCGGACGGCGCGGACGCGTTCGTGTTAATGTCACGCTGCAGCCGGCCGTGACGCCGACTCAACTGTCACCGGGGACTCGGGCACAAATGACAAAAGGTCCCTGCCAGCGGGAACCGACTCCAGCTCACCTCCGCCCCCTGCTGGTCCACAACTCCCTGTGCAAGCGGGGGGTTGACAAGCGCCGTCACAACATGCCAGAACACGGAGGACCACCTCGCCAGCCCCCAAAACAAAACTTCACTCGATGCCCTCAGCCCCCCCCCCCCCCCCACGCCCCAACCCCCCACCATCTGGTATTCAGGTACAGGCTTGTTTTTCCAGCTTCTGCCTCTGAAATGGATCACCCTTTAATGATGCCATTAATTTCTGCGCTGACACCAGAGGATGCTCCAAAAAAAAAAGGAGACGACAGTTAAGTCCCCCACACAGTGTACATAACGTGCTTCATGGAAAAATGGCCGTGAACCGTAAATGGTAATATGGCAAAGCTCAACCAGGGGATGTTACAAGCTCATGTTGTTTAAACTCACAATTATTTATATTTACAGCCTCGGAGAGCCGGCCAAAATACCAAAGCTCTTTCGAAAGCCTAAAAAAAAAAAAAAAAAAAAAAATGGGAGCCTGGCTCACCACCCCCCCCACCTCTAACCCACCATCCCCAAATTATACGTGGTCACATTTTGCCGTGTAATTGCTTATATTATCTCGTCATGTCGATCCCGGTCTTGCAGCTGATCCCGCGCCCTCCGTCATGTGACTGGAGCGTCGGAGACAAGCCTGCATTACTGGCCATGAGTGTGAAAGGAGGGTCGAGTCGGAACGGCGCAAGGCCAAATCCCGACATCCTGACACCGACTGCGCCGCTCACTCCTGGATTTACCTTTTTTTTAAACAAACTGTTTCCTGGAATATGACCAAGTATTTCCCGTTTACGGCTGCCGACGCACACGCTCTGCAACGCCTCATCCAACACCCCACAAAACACCACGGCCTCTGTCATATAAGGAGATACATAAATATCCCATACATCATCGCGCTATGAAGCCTCTCTGCACCCGAGGACGGGATGGAACCTGCAAACACCAGATGAGCCGAGCACCGAGACTGTTCCCTGACAAAAGGAGCGCACAAGTTTGACAACTGAACAAACAACACAATGAACAACAGGTCAGTAAACTCTGGAGTAATCGCCAGACGAACTCACACTCTTGTGTTTTCTTGCACTGGATCAAACATGGAGGACACGCGGCAGCTTGAAGTGTTTATAGGCGGAGCAGTTTGTTTGACAACAAACAGTTCACCCTTCTTCTTCAGAACACATCGACTGGACCCGACCACTTAAGATTCTGGTCTTCACACCTCAAACATGATTGAATCCGTCAGCGCTGACTGACTGGAGCTGACCCGGCGCAGCCCGGCCCCATCAGTCATTAAGCTAGCGCCACAAACGGTTCTGCGCCGCCGCCCCGTTCAGACGGAGACTCTGGGGACTGAAGTCACTACTTTCAGTTTTTGACACACACACACACACACAACACTTCAGGTTGCAACGCAAGCTTAGTTCACATATGTACTTTTCGAGTTTAGAGAAATTGATGGCGCCCTCCTCAAAATTGATAGCGGGGGATTTCAAACCACGGCTTTAGACAGATAGTAATAAAAGTGAAATTATTTCAATGCCATAAATTTAGTTCACATTCCACATTTTGAACTTCACAAAATCAGTATCTTCTGGGTTTTTCGTAGACCCGGCGCTCTTAAACGGGCCTTTAGCATCGCGGCCATCTGCTTCAGATGAAACTGTACATGCTCTGTATATGAAAGTCGTTAAAACGTCACGAGGGGAAGAAACGCTCGCCTGACATGACATTTAGCCTTGAACCGCATCTCACCCTTCTACTCTCGTAATAAACGTCATGTTTGGGTCGTTTGTTGCTCAGCGTGAGGAGTTTTTCTGGAACATCATACGAGCACATGTGCAAAATGATGCAATGGCGGTCATGTGAAGAGGCCCGCAGGAGGAGAACGGTTTGAGGAGGGAGTTTCCTCAGTCTCACTCCTCGCCTGCTGACTCAGGGTTGTTGTGTTGATCACGCGACGGAGGGATTGTCGCAAACAGACGTCGTTTTAATTGCATTGTTTCCGTTTGCCCTTTATCCATATGTCGCCGTAAATATGTCAGTGGCAGTTTTAATCCATTGTAGTTTGTTCAAAACAGCAGCTGTTCAAATTCCCACATCTCTATTTTCTATATGAGGACATTAACAAGACACTAAATAGATAGGAAAGCAATGGGAAGTGATGGGATGTGTACAAATATACTAAATATATATATGTATATCTACATCTAAGTTATACCGCGTTCCATTAATAATTTATTCATACATTTATGCTGTGGATGCTACGGAGGGGAAGGAAGTTATAACCGCCGACAAATACATTAAATATCATACAATTTTAATTTTAACTTAGTTTTAGTCAAACATATATTCATGTACAAACATATTCCAGCAGGAGATTGGATTTCTGCAGTGAACATGAGCGAGCCGAGGGCTGCAACTTGTTTTTTTTTTTCTCCAACTATAAATCCACGAGTCACTTTCACCATGATGCCAGGAATAAACACACCACGTGATGTGAATTAAATAAATAACAGTGATAGATATGAGTACCAGCTGCTGGAAGGAGGAACCCCCCCCCGGATCGATGGGGAAATCAGCCTGGAGTAACCCACGACCCCCCACCCAAAACCTCAGCAGGAGGTTTCATCTGCAACAAAAACTTCAACTGAGCTGCTTCACTTTTTCTTCAGCCGCCAAAACACAAACAGGACGAACAAAACTAACTGAGAAGACATGTTTTATTACTCAGCTTTGTTACAGGCCCCTTAAGTAGCAGTGCGACCATTAAAAACACTTGTTTTATGGCTCTTTTAATGAATTATTCTTTGTTGCTGTTTTATATATTTTTCTAGGCACGGGCATTGGTTAACTGGTCACTTACTCAATACAGAATCATTCTGAAAGATTTACTTAAAGGACTGGAATTACTCATTACTCAAACCAGTATTGGGGACGTAAAGTACTGTGCTTAAAGTCAGGGGTGGGAAAAAACTTTCCCTATTAAGAGCTATTTAAATATTTCTAACATCCTTCAAAGGCCATATTAACCTAACTGAACTGACCTCTCTGATGATGATGATTCCGGAGCAGTCAGTTTGCAGAGGAACCACCCACAGCAGCAGGTTCATCCCGAACAGCGATGCTAACTTCTCCCCGGCGCAGGTTAGCATCAGGTGCTAACAGCTCCGACTCGACAACGAGGCCTCCTCCCTAAGGTTTTCAGCTTCATGGCCGTTCGCTGGCTCTCCGCTAAACTCCCCCGGGTAACATATTATCGCTTCCAGAAAGGCTTGGCTCGTGAAAGCGACTTGTCGGCCTCCCAAACTCCACCGAAGAGGGGGTTTTCGCGCCAAGCGCCATTTTGTTTTGTTTTTTTAATTCACCCGGTTTTGTTTGTTCTTCGAAATTATGCTTCAGTTCGGTCTTTTTTTATACTCCCGGTAAACATTCCACAGTAGCTTCACTTTTAGCCGAGGAAAATTTCAAAATAACCGTTTGTCCATTTCTCCGGGAAGAGCGCGAAATCCCGCAAGTCTTTTTCTCTTTTCTCTAAAACCGCCATTACGCTTGTCCGCCATGACACGTGACCTCTACGTACGCGTACGTGCGTGATTTCAACCTGACCGTGACCGGACAGGAAGTAACCCGGATGTTACCAAACAGAACGATAGCAGGTTAAAGATATTTTTTAAATTTATTTTATTTTATTATTTGGTGAAAATAATAATTATACATCCGCATAACAATTACAGTTTTGTATTTATATTTTTATTTATATGTGAGCTGTAAATCCCTTTGTCAACTTTTAAGTTGAATTTAAAACATAATTATTTTACGTTTTCCATCAAGCACCTTTTTAACATGAGGTACGTTCCACCAGTAAAACATAAGTCAAATAATCATGGCTGTATTTATATTATACAGCACATTTATCTCTTGTATGATTTTTTTCCCCCTCTGTAATTTCAAGCGTGCATGTAATGTCGTAAATAACAGTCGTGCTCCACGTTCTTCGGTCCGGGTCCGGGGCGCAGCTGCGCCGCAGTACCAGTGGCGACCAGCAGAGGGAAACGTGGCGCACTCTCCGTCTCCAACCTCAGACAATAAAAAAAACAAGGCGAAGCCCACACAGACGGCATCACCTCGGCTCCGATCCGAGCCATGTCCTGGCAGTGAACGGCATCGCACGAAGCGGCTGGGACCGACATGGACACCGAGCTGGGCCTGGAGATGTAGTTGCAAGGATGCCGCCCAGCCACATCTCCCGTTTGCTCCTCGTCGTGTGGTTCTGCTGCGCGGTTCGGGAGGCGCTGGCCAAATCTCTTCCAGATCAGGGAGCCTTCGGTAAGCTCGCCATACAGGGAGGCGGGTGGTGGTGGTGGTGGTGGTGGAGCTGGTGGTGGTGGTGGTGGGGGGCAGATGCAGCACAATGAGCAGATGGGAGTGGTTGCGTTTTTATTGCTTTTGTCGAGAAAAGCGTCGGTTTCCTGCAGGCGCTGAGCTTTAATGTCACGTTTCCTCGGAGGAGACGGATTTGTTTTTCAGCCGTATCCGCCGGGTAACGTCGGTGTTTTTTTTTTTTTTTTTTTTTTTGTTTATGGTATGGAGTCATAAATACCCACAGGGTGATGTCTCACGGAGGGGCCACACCGCTGTTTGTAACGCTGCACAGATGTGTGGCTGCAGAAATCTGATCTGGGACCAGATCCGGTGCAGGCCTCGGCGATGCTGTGACGCCAGGCCTCGGTGTCGTTTGCTGTGTTGTTTCTCTGCTTTGCACATTAATGACACTGGGATTTTTTTTAAAGGGGGGGGGGGGCTTGTCACCACCCCCACCCCCCCAAACACACACGTGTGTGTGTGTGTGTGTGTGTGTGTGTGTGTTCACCAGGACCAGGCCCGCATCTGCATCACTGTTTATGTTGTGCTGTGCATTTTAAGGGACATGATGTAATTCCAGCTCCAAGCTCCTCACACACGCATGGATGGTCACAGACTGTAACTGAGTACATTTACTCAGGTGAAGTACTTCCATTACTTCATAGTTATATTCCGCCGTACGGAGGATTTGCATTACTGCAGAT
Organism: Psettodes erumei; assembly: GCA_016785225.1. Taxonomy (NCBI): domain Eukaryota; kingdom Metazoa; phylum Chordata; class Actinopteri; order Pleuronectiformes; family Psettodidae; genus Psettodes; species Psettodes erumei. Next base: position 415,309 of record JAFBJZ010000817.1, read on the forward strand.
CATGCAAACAAAACATATAATCAGGCAATGAAAGGGGATGTATTTTTACAGATTAAATGACGGCCAATATAAAAATAAAACAACCTGGACAATGTGAACATTTTACCCACAATGCATCTGTTCTAACTATATCATAATAATGCAGTGACCAGGCTGATTTCTGGGGCGAAACTTGACTAAATTCTCACCAAATATCAGACTCCAGCCTCCGGCTCTGATGAACACAGGATGAATTTTAATCTGGAGGATTATTCTGGGCCCAGAAAAGTGTTTAAATCTCGGGAAACTTCCCAGGCTCTTATTGTGACACTGACTCCCAGTGTTCCTGTCAATGGAGCCGCTTCAGACCACAGTGCTGAAAGTGTGGAGCCCAGATTGAAGAAGCCCCCCCACACACACACACACACACACACACACAGATACACAAGGGAGCCTTTATTGAACCAATTATGGTAATGGATGCCAGCGTTAACACACACACACACACACACACACACACAAATATACATGCATACAAGTTCTGCATCAGGTGACGTGTCGCTGGCGGCCCCGAGGATGGACGGATGGGTGTGTGTGTGTGTGTGTGTGTGTGTGTGTGTGAGGAAGCACGACAGCGAGCCAGCTTTGAGGAGAGTCAGCACGTTTCCATGGAAACATCCCCCCCGGCGTGACCCACATCCGCGGCCGTCCAAGAAGCGAGATGAGAAAACAAAATGTTCCGGGGTGGAAATCGTGGCGAGGCGACGGGGGGCGGGAGCGGTCACGCAACGGATCCCGCGATGACCGCGCACGACGGATGTTGTGCCAGAGTTCACGCCCCTTCTCCACCATGACGTCGCAGAATCACTCGGCAACAAACGACGGTTTGTTTCCCCCTCGCGTCTGAGGTCATTCTGGACGAGGCCGTTTCTCTCTGGCGTGACGACGACGTCCTCGAGGCGCCGCTGAGGGCGACTCCGCGCCGTAATTACCGCTGAGCGTAATTAGTAATTAATGAGTTCAGAGCGAGTGCAGAAAGAAATCTGACGGGGAGACAAATCCTGGGCGTTGCTGAGGAAAATATTTATTCTGTTTGGCAGCAGATCCTTTTGAGTCCTGTGGGGTGGATGCTGGATCGGACCGGGATCTGGGGAGTTTCTGAGCAGAACGTTGATAGATCGTCGAGAAGACAACAACATCTTGTGTCTTGAGCGACAACAAACGTTCGCGGAGCTCCCGTCGCGTTTCAGGATCGCCGCGGCAGTAAACCGTCTCTCTGTGTTCTTTCCAGAGGTGGAAATTAAAGTCCAGGTGTTCGACAACAGCGACCTGTCGCCGCTGGCCGACGCTCAGGTGCAGGTGCACGGGAACAAAACCGTCTTGGCGTCCGACAGAGCCGGCGGCGACGGCGTGGTGAGGGTCAGCTTCCCGTACCGCACGGGCACGTGGGTCATCATCACGGCCTCCAAGCGAGACTACGTCACCAACTCGGTGCCCTGGCACTCCAGCCGCATCCCCCGTAAGTCGGCGAGGAAGAGGAGGGTCAGTAACACAAATGTCACTTCATCGGCTGCTGATTTTTAACGTCTCGCGCTATTTTTTTTCCCCCAGTGTATGCGTCGGTCAGCCTGTACCTCCTGGTTCAGAGGCCGGGAACGCTCATCCTGTACGACGACGTCCTGCAGGTTCTGTCTGGGTCACCAGGTAAAGAAGAACCACCAGAACCTTAAATGCTGAATGTTTCCAGACTCTTCCAGTTGCAGGATTAACACACGTTCTTCTCTTTTTTTCTTTTTTTTTTTGGTTTCAGGAGCTCGTAACCAGCCGCTGGTGCAGCTCCAGAGGAAGTCGCTCCAGCTGCCGTCCAGCTCCAACTACACGTCGCTGTCCGCCGCCATGACCACGGCCAAGAGCCAGTACGAGATCGGCGGCTTCCCGTTTCTCCTGGGCCAAGAGACCAACAGCTCAGGTGCAGAAACCGGGTGGACGGAGCTGACGGCGTTGGCGGCGGTCAGCGTTCAGCTCTTCGACAGAGACGGCGCCGCGATCCAGGTCTCGGATCCGATCCACATCTCCGTGCCGCTGCCGTCCGACACCCGCAACAGGATGGCGACCAGCGTCCCCGCCTGGCTGTATCAGCCGAAGACAGGTGAGCTGACTGAGAAGTTAAGAGCAGGAGTCGAGCGACGGCGCTGACGATCTTTTTTCCTCGTCTCCAGGGCTGTGGGTCAGGAACGGGACGGGCTACATCAAGAAAGACGGCGCGCAGTTCGTGTGGAACGTGGTGGTTCCTCAGATGGGATACTGGTTGGCCGCGTTCCCTTCGTCCTCAGGTTGGAACTCATGCGGCGTCTTTTATCGCGTCTGCGCTGTTTTTCGTCGAGGAGAAACAAAACTCCGGATGTGACCGGCGTTACTGCTGCATGCTTTAAATAAACACCACGAGCCGGAGGAACTAAAGCCGGTGATGTTCTACGTCTGTCCTCCATCATCTTGCAGGTCTGGGTCTGTCTCACCCGGGCCTGAGGGACATCACCACCTACCACACCCTGTTCCTGCTCTCCATCCTGGGCTCGCTGGCCCTGCTGGTGCTGATCCTGCTCTGCGTGCTGCTCTACTACTGCAGGTGTCTGGGTTTCCATCGAGCTGCAGCAGTTGACGTTCGGTGGTGAACGCGGGTCTTCTCAGATTTTTGTTTCTAACCTTCGGCGTCTCTTCACCTTTTCAGGCGGAAGTGCTTGAAGCCTCGGCGACAGCAGGGCAAACCCCACAACGCCTCCAATCTGAACGGGGCCAAGAGAGACCAGGGCACGTCCACGTCGCGCCTAAACCTGATCTGCGGAGGCCACGTGGAGTCCGGCCCGTCGAACGACAAATCCGACTTGTCCCCGTCTCGAGAGTACCAGAGCTCCAGGGAGGACCTGACCAAGCACGTCCCGGCTCACATGCTGCGACACGCCAAGGGGAAGGGGAACGCTTCGGGTCCTCAGAGAGGCGAGAGCTTCCCCATGAAGGTGACCCGCGCCACGGAGACCAACAACCTGGACAACCCTCTGCTGCACGAAGACTACAACCGCAGCTACAGCCCCATGGAGGCCAAAGAGTCCGAATACCATCGACACCACAACGCCAACGACAATCGAGGGTACTCCTCCGACCCCCCGTCCCCGCCTCGCTTCCAGGGCTACGTGCCGAGCCAGTCCGACAAACCGCCGGAGTACTCGGCGGCGGCGGCCGACAGCCTCGCCAGGCCCACCTCCCTCAACACCCAGCCGGGTCAGATCATCTTCTGCAGCTCCATCGACCAGATGAAGGAGAACATGTACCGCAGCATGGTTCCCACCCTGGTCATTCCCGCCCACTACATGCGCCTGCCCTCCGAGTTCTCCGGCAAAGACGGCAAGGACCAGAAGGAGCAAGACAAGGACGGAGCGCCGATGGGCGGAGGACAGCAGCACCACCACCACCACCACGCCCAGAAACAAGGCCAGCAGCAGCAGCAGCAGCAGCAGCAGCAGCAAGGCGGGTCCCAGGGCGACGACTCGGAGGAGCCCAGCTGGGCGTCCGACTCCTCCGGCGGGCCCGTCACCATCCCCGTGCTCTTCAACGACTCCACCATGGCTCAGATGAACGGAGAGCTGCAGGCGCTGACCGAGAAGAAGCTCCTGGAGCTGGGCGTCAAGCAGCACCCGCGGGCGTGGTTCATCTCCCTGGACGGACGCGCCAACGCCCACGTGCGCCACTCCTACATAGATGTTGGGAATGACCTCAGCGGCGGCTGCGTAGGATTCGGAGGCGGTTCCGGCGGCGCTCCCCGAGACGTCAACCTGGAGACGCCTCTGGACATCCAAGAACGGAAGTCGGCCGTGAACCGGAAGGGGAAAGACGACCGCTGGGGAACCGGAGGGCGGAAGGGCCACGGCGTTGGCGGCGGCGGCGGCAGCGGCGGGAAGAGCTACTCGAAGCTGGCCTACCCGGACCACAGCGAGCCCAGCAGCAGCGAGGGACGCCCGGTCTCGCCCGAGGAGAACTCCCTCACCCCGCTCCTGGACGAGGGCCCGTCCTCCCGAGGGTCCACCATCCCCAGGAGGGGGCGCAGCCGCGTGAACAGCAGCCGCAGCAGCAACAGCGAGAACCGCCGCGACTCCATGACAAGTCCCGAGGACGATCCCCGACGACAAGGACGAGAACAAGAAGAGCCCGTGGCAGAAGATCGAAGACCGGCCGCTCATGGTCTTCCACCCGCGGAAGTGAACTCGCTAAACGCTGGACCTTCTCGAAGGGGAGTCGAACACGGAGGAGGAGGAGGAGGAGGAGGAAGAAGAAGAAGAGCGACGGTTTCGCCCCCGGAGAAATCACGATAAGCACAAACACGCTTCACTCTCGGTGTTTCTGGCGAGACACTTTTTCCTCTTGTGGTCTCGCCGTCCGTCGACCCCGGAAGCCCCGTCCAGTTTATCGTGAATCCCGTCGACCTTTCGCATCACTGACCCGCCGTCTGACTGTGGAAATTAGCCATTTTGTAGAGCGAAATATTAGAATTAAAGCACTTACTACTAATTTGAGAATTGATCGCTTGATACTTATCGGGCACTTTGAAGGGGGGGGGACATTTTTACAGGACTGATGGTTATTTTAGGTCAGTTAGATTTCCTTGCTCCTGGACTTACTGTCTTTGCTTGACCCCCCACGTCCTAAACTGTAACTAGGATAAGTTTTCTTTAGAGGAGTATTTAGCGAGCCTATCGATCGTATTGATTTTTTTTTTTTTTTTTTTTTTGCTTTTCTCTCTCTCTCTCTCTCGAGCCCCTGAGAACAGATGACGTCGCGGTCCGGTGTGCGACTTTGCTCCTTCAGGGACGTCATCTCCGTCACCTGCCGTGTTCACGTGTCGTAACTTTGCTTATTCGGACGTATGACGAGTCTCTTCATCCTTCTGTACGCGTTTCCCACCTTTTCTCCCTGCCGCCGCCATTTCTGCAATTTCTGTAAATAGATCCCCGGACATCTGAAAGGCCGTTTGCTTTGGAAAGGTTGCATGCATATGAATGTATGGAGATAAACAAAAGGCACCAAAAGCCCCCCCCCACCCCCACCCCTCAACTCCCTTGCGGAGACGACCCCCCGGTCCGCGGTCTTGCAGATCCATCACTTTACTTGAAGACTTTAATATTCTACTGAGCCCCGCGGTGGGGTGGGGGGTCGTCTGTCGGCGGGACGGGGGCCTGTACCACTTCCCTCCTGTAAGTGCCTTCTTTCACATAGGATCGAGTGATAGGCATGCAGGTCCCTTCGTCCGATGCAGTTGGTCGTCACCTAAGCTACGCCGCCGCCCCCTCCCGACGCGGCACGCACTGATAAGCACACTGCATTGTGGGAACGACGGCTCCGGGGAGCGCGCCCAAAAAAAAAAAAAAAAAAACACCGACCACTTTTTTCTCTCGCGGCCGTTACGCCCTCGGGATTTCTTCTTGATTTCTTGTATCTATCCTCTTTTTTCACCGAAACTTGTAAATGGTAACTATACGAGATTTTATGTGTATACAGTACGACGTGCATGTAACGTGTAGAATAGGGTGTTTTTAACGGAGACAAAAAAAAAAACTTTTTTGAGATGATAACAGAGGGGCGTTTTCTGGCGCCGTTGCCAAATGAACTCGGATGTACGAAGACACGCTGACTTTCTGTTTTCCCTTAATCCAGTTCTAACAAAATTCACTTCCGGTCGTAAATGTTTACAGGAATAACATACTGACCAACACGCGCGCCCGCTGTTAGTAGCATCACCACTGCCGACGACGCACCCACAACTGTGAACTGAGTTTTAACGAGAAGAAAAGTTGAAGAGGTTCGTGGGTCCTTTTCTGTTGATGGGAGTGACGGGTTGATTATGAAGTGAAAATATTGAAGGCTGTGTTTAAAAAAAACAACAAAAAAAAAACAACCATTCGCTTGCTGTTCATAAGCCTGTGTCAGTAGCCTACAGTGCAATCTGAAAATGTGATGTGAAGAACAACGCAGCCACGGGACGATTTCCTACTGAAGCGTCGGGTCCACTGCTGTAAATGTGTGTTTTTTTTTTTTTTTTTTTTTTGGATCAGATGTGGAATTACTATGAGTTGTGCAATTGTGGGTTTTGTTTTGGGTTTTTTTGTGTTTGGACACAACAGAGCCGTGTGTTTCTCCAGTAGACTTTGTGAACTTGTGTTGTATTCGGTCCTGGCTGATTTACACAAGAACTGTACCACACACACACACACACACACACACACACACACACACACACACACACACACCACCTGGTGAAACATGCTGTGTTGGATTTTTGATGGTGCGATGTTTACGGAGAACGGGAGGATTGAGCTGTTAGGCCTTCATCTTGTGCTGTAAAGTCATTTTGCTTCATAAACCTGGTCAGTTGTTTGTAAACTGTAAATCGAATCTTTCTGTACATGAGACGAAATAGAAATAAATTTGTTCCCACAGTCCGCGTCTGCGTTTGTGATTTTGTTTTGAATGGAGACAGACCGATTATGCATTTTTAAAAATATGTTTAAATAAGTAATATTACAGATTATCAAGGTACTGGGGGAGTTTATTTTTATTTCACTTTTTACATTGACGCTGAAGCATATTAAAATATAATGAATATACTGAATGCTGAAGACACACAAACATTGAAAGAATCAATTAATTGAATATATAACATTATGTCATAAATATAAAAAACTTTATTTTAATTTTAAAAAATTAATATAATTTTAATTTTACTTTATTTTGTTACGTTTTTAGTTGTTGTTTTTTAAAATATTTTTTTACTTCCGCGTTCACGCTGAGCGCATGAGCGTTGTTATTATTACGCTCTTTTCCAGCGGCGGTGTACTGTCGCTTTAAGAATACACGTCACGCCGCTCTCAGTCACGTGGTCGCGTTCGCGTGTCATGTGATTATCGAATGGTCCTTCCTCCTTCCTCCCCTGAATGTTTGTTAGCGGCTCTCTCTCTTTCCGAAGCGACGTGTGCGTGACAGTTTGGACCGAACGCACCGAAACCAGCGCGTGAGTAAAACGGTTTTAACGGACGGGTTGAAAAAAAAAAAAAGTTCGTCCGCCGAAAGTCATTCGCGACCGGTTAGCTTCGTTGTTAGCCACCTAGCATGCTAAATTAGCTCGGCTTGTTTTTCCGCTTGGATGAGCTCACCGTGGGTTGTGTTGTGTTGTTTTTTAAATCAAACTGTCTGTTCTCTTAAAACGTAACGATTAATTGTGTCATATTTCCTCCCACAGTATCTCGCCGGCTAATTGTGTTGTTGTTTTTTTTATTTTGTGCTCAGGCTGTAGAAGGAGTATGCGGCGCCGTGCTCTTTGTTAACAACAACTGAACTCACGTCGCCTGATAGAAATGGTAAATCAGCACACTGTCACCCCCTCCTCCAAGTAACGCGTTACGTTACTCGTGAATAACGCGAGTACTTGCGCGTCATGCCAACAAACACTTCACCCCTCACGTCGCTCAGTGTGGATAATAGCGCTGCAGGTCTGCAAACCACAGCTGACTACACACACACAGGAACAAAAGACACACACTGGTGACTGTCGCCGTTGTGTTACGGCCAGTGACGTCATGACGGGCTTCAGATATGGGAGTTAAATATAGATAAAGGGGGGGGCATGAGCTGTACGTGAGGGAATGAACACGTTCACCTGTGTTTTCCACCTCCGCCACAGGCCGGGGCGATAAGATGGGCGCTGTGGGCCCCCGTAGTTCAGGATCTTTTTTTTTTTTTTTTTTTAATTTTCTCAGGCACCGCAGATGGGGATCTGGTGTCTGGCTCTGCTGGGCCTGAGCGCAGCGCTGGTGTGTCCCGACGGAGGCGTGTGCGAGGACGAAAACACCTGCTGCCAGAACACGGCGGGAAGATACGGCTGCTGCCCGCTGCCGCGCGTGAGTCCACGACCCCACCCCCACCCCGGGCTGCACGTTCTCCGAGACGCCGCTTCATAATCTGGACTCTGGTTTTAATCCCCCCAGGCCGAGTGCTGCTCAGACCACCTCCACTGCTGCTTCGAGGGGACCCAGTGTGACCTGGTTCATGGGAAGTGTGTGAATAAGACGGTGTCCCTGCCCTGGATGATGAGACGCCTTGCCACCAAACCGGCCATGCTCGTCATTCAGGTAATTCCGACAAAGGCATTTGTCGAGAATATGCGGCGTTTTTTACTTCCTGTTTCTTCGGAGACAGTTCGGAAGGTTGGAATTTCGGGCGGTTTTCTCGACCTTTGCCCCAAAGTCGCCGGTGCAGGAAGTTTGGGCAACCTCGACCTTCTCACACGCCGATGTGATTGTTTTGGGGAACGTGGTTGGTCGAATGACGGGTCAGACATGTCGCATCATGTGATCTGCAGCGCCGGCACTTTGGTTCCTCTTATCTCTGTGGATCCAGTTCAGAACGAGTCAGATGTCTTTTATTGACGCGTTACTTTGGACCTTAACTCAATCAAACAAATGAAATGCCCCCGGCAGCCGACAGCAGAGAAAAACAACAATAACACAAAGATGCTGAAAATAAAGTTGTTGGTTTTATGTCGTTTTCCGTCTTCATCTTCCCTCAAAAACACCCGGCATCACTGACAGCTGGTCGCTCGCTAATCAATCCCACACGATAATCAATGATCCAGAGACACCGATCAGCCTGTTGTCTGATTGTTGAGAAACCTTGTGTGGATTGTGATTGACCCCTGAGGAGGTTCTCCACCGGTTTTGGTGACTTTTCATTGAGCGACTCGGTGAGATTAAAGAGAACGGGGGCGTGTTCTCAGACTGTGCTGACAGATCAATGGGTTGATTGAGTTTTCTGTGGATTGATTAATCATCAGTCGTGTGTTGTGAAATCAGCGCTGTTCTCCCAAAGAGCTGCGAGTCGGTTCGTTTTTTTAACTCTTTGTGGTTTTGCAATAAAACGGCATCATGTGAACAATATCATGTGAGAAAAAAAATGCAGCGGAATGACTGGTATTCATTTACAGTAATCAGCAGCTAAAATCTATATTTATTAAACACGTGAGCAGCAGTTTCTGCTTCTGAACACTTGAATAATCCTGCAGCTGTCATGTTTTTTTTTTTTCTCTCTGTGCTCCTGTTATTTTGTATTCACGGGCCGTGTCGTGCGATTGGCTGCAGCTCAGCGAGGGAGTGAAGGCCGTCGTTTGTCCGGACCAGGAGTCCGAGTGTCCGGACGGCACCACGTGCTGCCAGCTTCCTGACGGCTCCTGGGGCTGCTGTCCGTTGGCCAAGGTGAAGTCATCAACTCCAGACTCCGGTGGATAATTAAGTTATTAACTTCTAACTGCAGATCAGCATCAGACGGGAATTAGAATAACAAATATTTCAGCGATGGGTTATCGATCTTGGCAAGAATAAATTCCACGTTCTGCTGGGTGTTCGTGAGAAAATGTCCGTCCAAACGTTGTCGTCCCGTCTCCGCAGGCCGTGTGCTGCGAGGATAAGCGCCACTGCTGTCCCGAGGGAACGTCGTGCGACCTCGTTCACTCCAAGTGTGTGTCCGCCTCGCTGGGGTCCGTCCCCCTGCTGACCAACCTGCCTGCCCGGAGGAGGAGGGCACGCTTCTTTCTTCCTGTTCCCGCAGCTCCGGCCGTCGGCTCCGTGTCGTGTCCCGACAGGAAAAGCAGCTGCCCCGACAGTTTCACCTGCTGCCTGCTGACCAGCGGAGACTACGGCTGCTGCCCGTATCCCAACGTACGTGCGGCTCCGAGCGAAAAAAAAAAAAAACGCCGCTCCGTTAGTCGCTCGGAACGATTCGTACTCACTTCTCGGGTTTTCTCTGCTCGCGTTCAGGCCACGTGCTGCAGCGACCACGTCCACTGTTGCCCCGGCAACACGGTGTGCGACCTGGAGCGCGGCGCGTGCAGGTCCGGCGCGGCCCGAGCGCCGCTGGTGAAGAAGATCCCGGCCTTGCGCAACGACGGTGAGAAGCCGCGACCTCGTCTCATTCCTTCGAGTAGAAATGAAACTCTGTGTGTGTGTGTGTGTGTGTGTGTGTGTGTGACCTCAACTGCTCTGACTCCCCGTCCCGTCAGTGGTGTGTCCCGACAAGGAGTCGGCCTGTCCCGATCAGACCACGTGCTGCCAGATGACCAACGGATCGTACGGCTGCTGTCCGATGCCCAACGTGAGTCCGGACCGGGTTCGTTGAGCTGCTGCGGTTCCGGTGCAGTTATCAGCTGTGCCGCTGCCGCTTCATACCGACGCTGACCCGGTCCGTTTCCTCTCCTGGTACCAGGCCGTGTGCTGCTCGGATAAAGTCCACTGCTGTCCCGAAGGCACGAGGTGCGACCTGGTCCGCTCCGTCTGCACGTCGGCCTCTGACGCCCCCGCTGCCCTGACGCAGCTGATGGCAGCGAAGCGCAAAGGTGAGAGCGGGCGGGTAACTGTGATGCTGTGTCTACATGTAGCGGTCCGGACCCGGTGTACGAGCGGGTTTAGTTCCTGACGTGTATCTGTGTCCGTCTTTCAGTCGGCGCCGTCCCCTGTAACGACTCTGTGGCCTGCGCTGAAGGAAACACCTGCTGTCAAACGTCCCGCGGCGCGTGGGCCTGCTGTCCTTTACCCAAGGTACCGACAGAACCTGCGCGGCTCAGAACATCTCCAGAACCCGTTGCGGTGCTGATGAGTCGGGCCCGTCCGTCCCCTCTGTCTCCCCCGCAGGCCGTCTGCTGCGAGGACCACCTCCACTGCTGTCCCCACGGCACCGTCTGCAACCTGGCGGAGTCCACGTGCGACGACCCCGCCGGCAGCGCCGTGACGCCCTGGCTGGGTCACGAGCCCGCCTTCCCCTCACCGAGCGACAACAGCGAGTGCGACGAGTCCACGTCGTGCCCCGGGAGGTCCACCTGCTGCAAGACGCCGAGCGGAGCCTGGGCCTGCTGCCCGCTACCTCAGGTGAGACGGCGGCGGCGGCGGACGGAAGACGCCGTTCAGCTCAAAGTGGTTCATGTCCTCAACGGGGGTTCTGGTTCTGGTTTTCCCTCGGTCTTTACTCAGGCCGTCTGCTGCGACGACCACGTCCACTGCTGCCCTCACGGCACCGTCTGCAACCTGGAGGCCGAGACATGCGACGACCCGACCGCGCCGTCCCTCCCCTGGGCCGAGAAGGTCTCCGCCCTGATCCGCGAGGTCCCAGACGAGAAATGCGACAAGCAGACCGTGTGTCCGGGAGGCACCACCTGCTGCAAGAAGAACTCCGGGCAGTGGGCCTGCTGCCCCTTACCTCAGGTGAGAGCACGAGCTCGTCCGGGAGCGTCCGCGCTATCCCGATTTAAAGAGCCGCAGCGTGAAACGATTCCGTTGTCGGCGGTCCGCAGGCCGTGTGCTGCGACGACCGCGAGCACTGCTGCCCCCGAGGTTACAAGTGCAACGTGGCCGAGCAGACCTGCGACATGCCCGGGGCCCGCAGCCTGCCCTGGCTGCAGAAGGTCCCGGCCGCGTCTGTCGCGGCTCCGTCCCGGCCAAGAACATGTGCGACGCCTGGACCAGCTGCCCCAAGGACGCCACCTGCTGCTTCATGGCCCGGACCGGGAAGTGGGGCTGCTGCCCCCTGCCTGAGGTGAGAGCGCGATTCCTTCGCAAACCGCGCGCCGACTAGGAACCCGATGGGAACATCCTCACAGGTACCGGTGCTGTTCCGCAGGCGGTCTGCTGTGAGGACGGGAACCACTGCTGCCCCGGCGGGCACACCTGCGAGCCTCACCGGTCCTCCTGCTCCCGGGGCCCCCACGTCGTCCCCTGGTTCGCCAAGCTGAGCGCCGCGACCGAGCCGGCGCCGCCGCCGTGACGGACGTCAAGTGCGACGACAAGAGCAGCTGCGCGTCGGGGACGACATGCTGCAAGCTGGCGACGGGAGAGTGGGGCTGCTGCCCGCTGGTCAAGGTCTGTGTCGTCGCCGAATGAGCTGCCGCCGCCGTGCGGAGCCGCCATTGTTGTTGTGAATCACGCGTTTTGGCGTCCTGTCCCCCCACCCCACCTCAGGCTGTCTGCTGCGCGGACCACGAGCACTGCTGTCCTCAGGGCTACACCTGCAACATGCAGACGGGGACGTGCGAGAAGAAGGGTCTCGCCCTCCCCCGGGTCAAAGTGGTACGGCCCGAGCCCGGAGACGAGGACGTGGCGTGCGACGGCGCGGGGGAGTTCCGCTGCTCCGAGCGGGACACGTGCTGCAGGACGTCGGCCGCGGAGTGGGCATGCTGCCCCTCCCCCGGGGTGCGTTCACACCTCGGGTCACGTGACCCATGAAGCGAACATGAGAGAATGGAATGGAAATAAGAAGTGAGGGACCGATCAGCTGATTTTGTTTTCTGATTTCTCTCGGGACAGGCCGTCTGCTGCTCCGACTCGAAACACTGCTGCCCCGCCGGGTTCTCCTGCGACCTGAAGACCGGAGGCTGCGTCACGGAAACCCAGCCCGCCTGGGACGCCTGGTTCGGGGACAGAAAGAGAGACTTAATCCCACCTAAACTCTAATCCCTGACTCATGTTGTCTGAACAATAAGGGCTCCTTTTTTTTTTTTTTTCCCCCTCCACTTCCTGTTTTGTTTTCTCGGCGCCGGACAAGCGTCGCTGGGTTTCGAGGCGTGGAGGACGTTTAGGAAAAAACCAAACTGCTGCGGTCACCTCTGCTAATTAAAAGATAATAAGAAGAAGCACTCGACAGGAGACACACACACTCTCCCACACTACACTGCTGGATGTACAACATTTTACTTATTGTCCGCAAACCCCGTGAAAACTTAAACGTGTCTCTCAACACTTACATTATTATTCATATTCTCAGTTATCGGATAAACGGATATAATCCATCAGCCGGTTGGTGTGTGTGTGTGTGTGTGTGTGTGTTCATGGAGATAAATCCTTTTCACGGGGTTAGTGGACAGCGAGTGACTCATCACCATCAGCCCAACACGCTGTTCGAGGTTGTTTTTTTTTTTTTTATTGGAAGTGAGTATTTGCCCAGTACTGTTTTTGCATTTCTCTATTAATAATAAAGTGAATGTACTTCCTGCTTTATTCTGGGCAAACCCCCCCCCCCTCGCCGAAAGCAGGCGGGGGCTGTTTGATTTAGCTGCACAACTGTGAATTTGTCCCGTGTTGATTTTACTTGATTTTATTATTTTTCTGTGATTTAAAGAGAAACAGTTTGTGAAAGTTTAACTCTGATTTTTTTTTTTTTAAATCACACACTAAGTTAAAGTAAAAAGAACCATGACAGAACATCCAGAGAAGTTTGTGCTTCTGTGGTTTCACTTTGGACGTGTGTCGGTATCTGAGGAAACTTCAGTCCCCGGTTGGAGAAGAACAAACGCGCTTCTCTTTTGTGTTTTTTTTGCGTACGCTTCTCTGAACACGGCCAAGAAGTAAGAGCCAAGTAAATCTCAGCGTCATGGGGAAGGAATCCAGGGTTCGCTCCGTCAGCAGAGAACAAGAAAAAACAGACAGGGAGGCGATGCTGTTGTGTTCGGAGCTTCTTAACAACACACGGGCATCGTTTCCTACCAGGGATTTAAAAAAATCTCACTCACTTTTATATTTTCATGTTGATTATCTTATTCTAAAAAGTGTGGTGACCTTTTTTTTGCCGTGGATTGGCACTGGGTGGAACCTTAAGGTAATACCTGCAGACACTAAGAGTTCCTTAAGTCCTTTTGCGTGGGAGTTTTTGGAATGAGGTGATTATTAAATCGCCGTTTTTTTATGAATTAAGATTGGAAACATCCTCAGAAATAATCCGTGAACGCGTCACGGCTGCTTTTATGAACATTTATTAACGTGTTTGTTTTCCCAGGTTACGGTGGGGGGGGTTGTTGAGGACCGGAGACAGAAATAAAGTTATGAAAATATCAGCCTGATGGATGTGATAATTAAACGGAGTGAGGTCATCCCTGAAGTTTTATCCACCAACAGGATGTGCAGACACTCGACCCCGGCACACGCCCACGCACTTCCTCCAGCCTTGTGCCCACCGGGTCCTCTTACGAGTTGTTATGACGACCCCGAGTAAAAACACTAGGCCCCCCCCCACGGCCGACGGAGGAGCCTTGCTTCGTCACCTGCCCTCTGCTGGTTGGAAACGAACACGGGTGGGGGTGTGGGGTGGGGGGAGAAAACAAAAGGCGACACATGGTGTTTGAGCTGGAAATGAGGTCAGATACTCCTCTGCTGTGTGGCCCCATTGTTGAACATCGACTGCTACTCATGTGAAAAACCCTGGAACGCTGACTGCTGCCTTTGTGCGCTGAGAGCGAGCAAAGAGTTGGACTGTTTTCACCTTGAATTAAAGGGATTTGTCCTTTAGATACAACAACAAACAATTATTTACATTTATTCTGGGACTGTGTATAATTACTGTTTTTCTGTTGAGTGTTTCCACTTTGCGCTACTTTGAGCTGTATCTTTATATTTATCATGCAATGGAATAAATAATGCAAATAATTATACATCTAGGTTTTGAGTTTTGATATCCTTCTCCTTTTTTTGATTAATCCCAAACTTGTGTTGTATATATACATAAATGTGATATATTGTGGCTAGTTCGACTGCTAGCTTGTGGCTAATAGCACAAAAATGTGTTTTTAGGCCCCAAATCGTTCAATTTATTCTTCAAATATTTTTTTCAAAAATAGCTGTGCAGCTAACGGCTATGTTAGCTTGTAGCGTGAAGCTAGCAAAGCTAAACCCCTGTGGCTACTTCCCTCCTTCGTGCTAAGTGCTAAGCTAACTGCTAGCTGTAAATACGTTAGCTTGAATACACTGTTGTGTTTAAAGGCCACCTACAACACCTTCTATCATATAAAAGTATTTTTGACCTTTTTATCTGAATAATGTGTCTTAGTATAGTTTATTGATTTCTTCCTGATGAGCTAACGCAGGGGAGCTGTGGCTAAAGGCTAACTTGGAGACAGCTAGCTTAGCCTGGATCTGCCCTGAGATCTTTAAGTCACTAATTTACATGTTGTTTGTAGATAATTTAAAAATAATAATAATAATAATAATTGTGGTTTTCCCTGTTTCGAGCCTTTATGCTATGCTAAGGGACCAGAGTCGTAAGAGACGTAAGAGAAATAGTAAAGTTTGGGTTTTATTGTTCATTTATACCAACTTCAGGCTTTCTTCTTCAAAAGAGCCGATTCATGTGTTACAGTGAATGAGCCCCAAAGAAGCCGGTTTGACCCGCGGAGGCTTTTCACTTCTATGTATAGACGAGTTGCCCCCCCAACAGCAGAGAGGCCTGAAGTGACAAAAGCCCATTGACGTGAGCGTAAACTTGGCCTCAGCCTCGCCATTGGTCCGTCGCTGGTCCCATTCAGATGTTGCCAGGGAAAGGTACCGTCCACCCAAAACACATACTCACAAACACACACACACACACAAACACACACACACTCCCTGTTCAGGCATTTTGCTAATTCCCACATGCATAGATTCCAGTCATCCCTGTTTGGGGCGGCAGATGTGTTGTTGGACCGGTGTCAATCGCCTGATTTAAAAACGGCAGCAAAATTAGCACTTAAAACAAAACGCCATTTTATGGTTTTATTTATTTATTTGTTTTTAGAATGATGGACAAACCTTTTCCGTATTCACTTGTTTGGTCTTGGAAGTGTTTTAAAAATACATGCAAACAAACTTTGTTGGCATGTTTATAAATTGTGTTTCCTTGGCACGTTTCAGCAAAACAAAATGACTTAATTTAAACAATTGATCCAGTATAAATTATAATAAGTTGGAAAATTTGAAGCAGATTTGTGCATCAGCTCTTTGTCTGGTGGCCATTTGAAAGGGGCCCAACCACTGGACTAAACCAGTATAAAGTCTAATAATCCATTAGAGGGCCCGGTTACTAAGAGTACACGTTACAGATACTACTTCTGTACTTTTACTTTTTTTGCATGCAAACATCACTCTGAGTGACAGCATGAACGTTTGCTTGTTTTCCGTCTTGGAAGTTAAAGGAGACGCTGGAGGACCCAAGTGTCACCGAGGGCACATGCAGTATCTGTCCACAGTCTGCGGAGGCTGTGGGTGGGGGTGACAGAGATGTAAGAGATCATAACTCAAACACACACACACACACACACACACACACGCACGCACGCGGTCGACCAATCAGCTGAGCCTGCGTGGGCAGAAAGCCGGTAGGTTACACTTGGACACTAATATACACACATGACAAACAGACGGGAGGAGAGTCGGGAACAGGCGCCCTTCATCCCCGCTCCTCATCCCTGGACTTCACCTGAGCGGACCCACCTGCTCGTCCTTCTGAGGTAACCTGCTCTGCCGGCGCCGGAGCCTGACGCCACGCGCACGTCGGCCCGACTTGGTGTTACTGGAGGTCTTCCCGCTCGCCGGGTCACAGGGTTGCGAGGGACGAGGGTGGGTGGGTGGGGGTGTGGGGGAGGCGTAGTTTGTGGTGCAGCATGGGAAGCGTGGTCAGATCTCACCGGTCCTGCAGGTCTGACTTTCTTCAACCTGCAGTCATTAAGTGACTGTTTGTAACGTCAGGCGTGGAGCTCCGTGAAGTTTGCTTCAAGGTCAAAGTTCTTGCGTTACCCCCCCCGGCGGGCTGTCTGACTTCTTCTTCTTCTTCTTCTTTGTGCGTGGGCAGCGTCTGTGTTTTGATCCCTCGGTGCTCGCTGTCAACATGGCGGACGGGCCCGAGGAAGAGGGACTCTGACAGCTGGCCGGCCCGGTGGAAGGCATGCGGCCGCCGCTCGACGTGCCAAACCTCCGCGCGCTATTTATACTCACCTCGCCGGGACCCGCTACTGGTGTCTGTTCATTCACGCCCCGGACACGGCGAATACCAGCACATTAAAACGCCTGCCAATTACAAATCTGCTATTTCTATCATGGCTGATTTGCCTGATGTATTTTTAAGTGGTGAAAAGTAATTGAGAAACATGTGATTAGTGGAAAAATTGTCATGTAGACTTTACAGAAACCCAGATCTTAAAGCGTCACCCCCGCTGAAAACCTTGTCTGTGCTGACCTCCAGTGGTTTAACTCTCTCACAAGCGTACTCCGGTGCACCGTGACATCACTGGTGGGCGTGGTTACAGGTGTGACGGGCGCTTTGCAGCCATCGTACAGGTTTTATGGCACCGCACACGTTAGCTTCCGCTTTAGCTTGTTTGTAACAATCGCTAATCTGATTAGAGGTGGATTACGGCGGGTTGAGATATGATTACAGACATTCATGATCCTCAGAGGATGAACCCTGGAGACCTCAGCGAGCTCCTGACTTTTCTGATCTGAACCGCTGAGTGTCTGTGCTCACAGAGTCGACCCACGGCGACACCGACCCCGCACAAATGGCCATCCCCCGGATGTTCAACTCCAACACACCGTTCGTCATCGTGAGCGGAGGATCCGAGCTCTCGTTCCTCGGCAAAGAGGACGACGGCCGAGGACGAGGAGGAGGAGGAGGAGGAGGAGGAGGAGGAGGAGGACTCGCTGGTCCAGGTCATCGCTCCCCACCTGAGTCGGGTGATGCAGCGCGGCACCGCCAAGCATGTGATCGAGGAGGGGGGGCGTGGAGCGTCGGCCCAGGAGGATCCCTGCGTCTCCATAGTGGCGCAGGCTGAGAGTAAGACTGGGGACTCTCTTCTTTTTCCTTTTAAATCTGAGTGAACTTTCTGTGTAAAAATATTGACGAGGAGATCGGCGTCGTACTTCACCTCCTGTCAGAAGCACCGGATGCTCTTGATTGCATCTTTACCTCCCAAAGCACAAGAAGCAAACCTTCTGCCTCTTTAAATCTAATCTAAATTAGACTAAATCTAAACTAAATGTCTCTGTCCCAGGAGAAGACTTCCAGGAGTTCAGTCCCACCAGCACACAGTGTCCCTACTCAAGGCCTCAGCTGCTGAAGAAGCTCAGGTACCTCACAGGTGCTGCCTGTACCACCTGGCCCAAAGCGACCGGCGGCACCTTAAACGCCGCTCTCCTGCATTCGCTCTCCAATCGCAGGTCTCTCGGGAAGGAATCGGCCCTGACGAGCGACACCGAGGAAGAGGAGCTCGACGCGGCCGCCGACCTCCCGCCCTACCACCTGCAGAGGAAACAGCGCCGGAAACCAAGGAGGAGGCCGAGCCAGGAGGACGGGGAGGAGCCTCCCATCATCTGCGGCCTGTGGGTGCAGGAGATCGACTGGCTCAAGTCGTCGGACGGCGGGGCCGCGTCGTCCGCCGAGATCATCCCGCCGCCTCCTCAGTTCACCGACTCGGTCTCGTGCTCCTGCGGCCAGGGAGGCGCGTACGACGTCTCTCCGTCGGAGGGCCGGTACGGGTCATTAGAGACGGACGACACGTCCAGCACCGAGGACAGAGGAGGCCTGGACTCTGATTGCGGTCCGGAGCGGGACTCTGAGTCCATCTCCACTCCTGAGAGCGACTCGGACTCGTCGTGCGGCGCAGAGGATAACTCGGGCCTGTCGGATTCGACCTTCGACCTGATGCACGTGTCCGGCTTTAACTCCCGTCGCGCCGAGCGGGATTCTGACTCCACGGGGGGCGCGCAAAGCCTGCTGGGACTTTCCGAGTCCACCTGCACCGCCGGCTCCGCCCCCACGTCCCAGGGTGCCTTTGGTTTTGAGGACCCGAGCGACGCGGACACCGTTTTGGATCAGCTGAGGGGCCGAGTGACGCAGGTGCCCAAGCTGTTTGTTTCAGCGTTCTTCAGAGATTTGATGAAACAGAATCCGAGCGACTGGAAGCTCAACGCGCCTGTCAGCGAGGGACTCGTATTCCACCACGTGAGACACCACCGATCCCGTTTTGTGTTGATTCGCCCTTTAATCGTCGCTTCGTTTCTCATTTCCGTGCTTTCCTGCCCGTCCCTCAGCGGCTGCGTCCCCGCAGGTCCCAGTACAGGGAGGGGGAGGAGTACCGCGTCCTCCACCACATCCAGAACGGCTCGTACGGCGACGTCTTCTGCGTTCGGGACAGGAGGACGGGATTCGAGTGCGCCGCCAAGAGGGTAAGCCGAGAGAGAGAGAGAGAGAGAGAGCGAGTCGCTCAGACTCACGCTGAAACCATGACTCAGCTGAAGGTTATCGCCGATGTCTCAGATTCCGCTGAGTCACTTCAGCAGCGAGGAGGTGAGCACGTGGAGCGCTCTGAACTCTCCGCGGGTCGTGGAGCTTTTCGGAGCCGTGCGGGAGGGGCCCAACATCGTGCTGTTCATGGACCTGAAGCCAGGTACAGTAAAAAAAAAAAAAAACAAAACGACGATTTAAAAACCAGAGCTG
The DNA here is from genome assembly GCA_016785225.1 of Psettodes erumei. Classification (NCBI taxonomy): domain Eukaryota; kingdom Metazoa; phylum Chordata; class Actinopteri; order Pleuronectiformes; family Psettodidae; genus Psettodes; species Psettodes erumei. The sequence goes on from JAFBJZ010000817.1 coordinate 434,608, forward strand.
TTTCTACGACGAGGGTGTGACGCAGCGGACGTTTCCAAACCTCCTCCGTCAGCTTGTCTGGCCCAGCTCCTGAAAGAGGTGAACTCCCTGCCTGAGGATCTGGCCCTGCACTACCTCCACCAGACACTGGGGGCGCTGGAGCACCTGCACCGCAGGAAGATGCTCCACCTGGACGTCAAAGGTTTCACTTCATCTCAGTATTTATACCTTTACCGGGTACTTTGTACTCCACTGCATTTATCTCACGGCTGTAGTTACTTTACAGTTTATTATTATTATAACTGAACATTATTTGGTGTTTAGGTCATGTTGCTTCTTTGACAGCAGCACATACGGGTGGGCACATGGCGGGGGGGGCAGTGTGTGTGTGTGTGTGTGTGTGTGTGTGGTGGTGGGGGGGGGGCAGTAAAGCCTGGAGCTGCTGGCTCCAGCAAGCCTCCCCAGTGCTGGTACCTAATCCTAAAACTGACACCTCGCCCCCAAACCCCGGCTAATCCCTGCAGAGAGGATTGAGCAGGGAGTGTGTGTGTGTGTGTGTGTGTGGGTGGGGGGGGGCAGCTCGCTCAGACCAGGGCCCGCGGCCCGCCGCAGTCTGGTTGGATTAGACGCCGATGAAGAGACGTTTTTTACCCCGCGTCACCTCTGTCAAGCGGGTGAAGGAGCTGCAAGCCCGCCGCCCGCTCGGCTGCGTCGCGATGAAATGAAAACAAGCCGTCTCTCTCTGAATCCCCTGTGTTGACTTTATTCCAGTGGACAATGTGCTGCTGTCTGCAGACTGCAGAGACGCATTCCTCTGCGACTTCGGTCTCTCACAGACATTAGACGACAGCGGCCGGAGCGCCGAGGCGTTCAGGGGTGAGTCCAGCCCCCGCGCCATTCACTCACTCATCCACTTGCTGCTCATATACAGATTAACTTTAATAAATAGAACTCACACTCATCACACTCTGCAGGTTGTTGTAGTACCTTGTTTTTTTTAGCAAGTGCATGAAAATAAGTCAGACGCTGACAGGAAAGGACACGGGTTCTGCATTTATTATGTAAAATAAACAGCAGCCACGTCTGGTCCCCCTGGTTTGGGTCAAACTCCACCGCGACAAGTTGTCACGCCGCAGCTCAGCGGCTTCGTTCGTTCGTTCGGGGGCGGGGGTCAAAGGTGAAAGTAACTCCGCCGCGTGTCGACACAGGAGCCGCCTTCCCGGGCACGGAGACCCACATGGCCCCGGAGGTGGCCCGAGGGGACCGGCTCTGCGCCAAGGTGGACGTGTGGAGCAGCTGCTGCATGCTGCTGCACATGCTCAACGGCTGCCACCCCTGGATACGCTACTACTCCCACCCGCTGTGTCTCCAGGTACGCGTCCATCACGCCTCCACCGCACAGCGGGACGCCCCCCGAGGCGTCCTCACGTCTCCTCGTCTCCGTGTCTCTCAGATCGTCAACGAGCCCCCGCCGCTGTGGGAGGTGCCGTCCGCCTGCAACAACTTCACGGCCAAAGTGTTCAGGGCCGGGCTCCAGAAGGACCCGGACCGCCGGGCGTCTGCGAGGGAGCTCAGGAGGAAAACCACCAAGGCCCTGAGAGCAGGTGGACGCTGGAGACATTTGACGTGAAAGACGTAAGATCAGCTGATCCAGTGCTGACACTGATCTCTGCGTCCACAGTTGGAGGTCTGAGTCCCCGGTCCGTCAAAACCGCCTGCGAGGTTCTGCGTCGGGGCGAGAACCAGACTGGAGACGCCCCCCCCCGCTCTTTGTCCCCCGGGATCGCCCCAAATAAAGCGCCAGCCGCCGTCTCGGCGCCCGCGATGTACTGGGTGAGTCCCTGGAGGACGACGGCGGTGGACGAGGACAGCGACGGCCTGGAAGACGCGGGCTCTGAGGCGGGGACGGACTCCCTGGCCAGGGAGTGGGACTCGCAGCCGAAACCGCTGCGGGACAACTTCGACAAAGACCGGGACGGCGGGTCCGACTCGGACGTGGACATTTACGTGGGAGAGGAGGAGTTCGCTCGGGAGAAGTGGCCAAAGACCGACAGGGAGTACGAGGGGGACTGGGAAGAGGGAGGAGGAGGAGGAGGAGGAGGGACAAGACGAGGACTGGGACTCCTCTGGGTCCACAGAGTACCTCCGCGCTCTCAGAGGCCTGTTCCCTCTGCTGCAGAAAGGTCAAACGACAAACGACAGTTCGTGGGGGTCAGAGCCGGAGCTGGAACTCCTCAGAGACGGTGAGTCGGGAAAACCTGGGGACGGATCAGCCGGACTCGCATCATTTAATTTATCTTCAGCTAAATTCCATCAGATTAAAGCCGAATCCACTTAGAGACGCCACAGTGAATAGACTCAGAAATTAAATTACTCAAACTGAAATTGCTGCTATTTTCGGTACCGACAGAAATGTGCTGTCTCTCCGTAGATGTCGCCCTGGGGACGGCGCTCCGGACCCCGTCCCCCGAGCCGCGGGACGACCCCCCGTCCTGTTTCAGCTGCTCGGACACATCGCAGATGGACGCCTCGGAGAAGGTGCGAACCCGCGCCGACGTCTGCGGGTTTCGGACGCGAGTACGTCCCCGTCTTCATCGTCTTCTTCCTCTCTGGCAGGACACCGACCGCTCGTCCGACGACCTGAGCTCCGGAGTCTTTTCCTCCTGCAACAGTCAGACGGACGGACACCTGGAGTGGTCGGCCTCGGCCAATCAGCCGTCCTCGTGCTGCCTCGAGGGTAAGATGGCGGCGGACGCGCTGTTGCTGCTCGGCATCGTTTTGTTTTTTTTTTAACGCCTTGTCCTTCGCAGGTGTCGACATCTGGATAGAGAACGTCCAGGGCGAGTGTCTGAGGATCCGGGAACGTCGGCAGGTCAAAGTGGGTCACGTCGCCGTAGGGATCAGCGATCAGGTGAGAGGCCGCCGGAGCGTTCGGGAGGGTTTTTTCGTGCGTCCCGGGCGGGACAAGAATCGGTGACATCTCACCTGTCGTTCAGGTGTCGGGGAAAGCCTTCACCCTGGAGACCCTGGACAGGAAGACGGTGTCCTTCGAACAGGAAATCAAAGAGTCCTGCGTGTGGCTCCGCTGCGTTCCCGCTCCGGACACGTGTGGACGCTGGAGGTGGAGGGTCAGAGACGGAAAGCTGGAACTTCAGGAATGACGCTGCCGTGTTATTTATTATTTATTTTTTTTATTGTTTGCACTAACTGATGCTGTGTTTGTTCTTAAAACTCGTGGACTGAAAAAAGGCAGAAAGTAAAAGTCCTGGGTCGAAGCTGGAAAACTGCAAACAAACCGACTCTGGGTTCGAGCGGCTGCAAACACACACACACACACCTCCAAAAACAACGTTAGAGGTGTCACATGTTTATTAACTTTATCATGTCTTTATTCGTGGTTAATAAATCACATTTGGGTTGCCAGGTTGTGAAAAAAACCCTCCTCCAACACACTTTTCTTTTGATGAGGAGACCGCTCGCTGTTCGACCGCACATCTTCTGGAAAAAGAGCTGCAGGACGTCCGGACCAAAATCTATTTATAAACTCTTTATTAACATTTACGACTACAGGCTTCTTATTGTGAGAACTTTACTTATTATCGTTCATAATTAAGTTTTGCAGCACTTTTCTCGGGGGGTAAATGCTGGCGTGGAGATAAAAGGAGAAGAAGTTGTGCCGGAGGAGGATTCGTTGTTCTCGTTAATATCTTATAACCACAAATAAAAACATGAATTATAGCTTGTAAACCTTTAATAAGAAAGCTGTTACATTAATCCACATGTAAATATGTATAAATGAGCTGGGATTGTGGGAGAAGTGAACAAGCGATGCAGCGGCGTGTAAAAGTGCAGGAATAAATATGTAATGAATTACTTCATATACCCAGTAGGTGGTTACGTAAGTTATATGCATGTATAAGCATCTATATACGGCGCTGTGATGAAAATCTTCCTCTTTTAATTAGCAGTGTGTTTGACAGGAGAAGATCCTGTTCTGAGATTGTGAGTCCGCTTCATTAAACCATGAATAATTCTCATAATAAAACCACAAGAGCCCTCAAGACTTGAATACTTGAACGTTACCGACATTTTATATCTTAATAAACAAAAATCTTTGAAAGCAAAGAAGCTGCTCTCCTCATGTGTTTGCTGCCTGACCAACAGTCCGTCACAGACCTGCAGCAGGTTAAAGACATTTTCAGGAAACGCTGTAGTAGTTGCTATGACTTAGTGCGCTGAGTCACATGTGGAGCTGTGAAAATCTCATTCGTTCTTCTTCTGGCTGAGGCTCCGTGGTTCAGTAAAGGTTAATGTTTGAGGAATGTGGCTCCTCCTATAGCAAATATTTAAACTCGGCCCACCACCTTGTAGCAGGCCCAGGAGCAGATTTCTACTGTTTGCTAGTATTTCTCTAACTTAATAACACAGCTCTGAAGGGCGACCGACAAAACAACACCCCGACACACATTCCCACACGGGACCGGTGGCTTGAAAACCACCTCGTGCCGAGGGACACGGTGGACGTCGTGGACTGTGTGCAGGTGCACGGTGGCTCCAACAAAGAGCCGCCTGTTTCGACAGAAAACCCGTCGGCGATGTTTTCCCCCTCGGCCCGTCCGACCGCACCACAACCAGTTCCCCCTGCTGCACATGATCGCAAAAACCCAACTCTCGCCCTCAGGCCAACCACAGCAGGCACAATACAGGAAACGCCATTTTAAACTGGAGGGAAGTCAAGTTATTTCACAACGGCCGAGGAAAACAAATATGGAACCACATTATAGTCCCGTCGGTCTGACTGTCATTGTGGTTCCTCGGCCACTTTGTGTGTCTTTATGTAATTTTAATTTTGTGCCTCTTTGTGGCTGTTTTGCATCACTCTGTGGTCATGATGTGTCACTGTGATTTTGTGTCGTATCACATCTCATTTTTGTTTTGTTTGTGGTCATTCCGCATGCCATCGTGGTCACGTTGTGATTTGTAACTGAGCTCTGACAGTTAATATGAACGGTCGCCGTACGCTGAGGTTGGGCCCGTTCAGTAACACAACCATGAGTGTCATATTATATATATATATATATTTCATATTTTTAAGGCTGTAAAAATAAAAACAAGAGAAAACACTCGGGGTCCCGTCGCTGCTTCCACTTCTCGCAGCGACTGAGTCTGAAACTTGAATAAACTTGTGTGCGGTTCACTTCCTCGACATTTTGTGCACCGTGCACGCAGACCTGCGGGCGCTCTGATTGGCCGGCGGAGGTAAGGAGGCGGGCTCTCGGCTACACCACTTGTTCGCTGATTGGCGGCGGCCTGATAGTGGTGCCCGTGCGCCGGTGTCTCCCTGGTTGCGCAAGACGCCATTTTGGAGTGACAGTGAAAGATAACGGAAAGATCGAGAAGCTGTCTTTCTAAAGGTAAATATCCGCACAAGAGCGTCGTTTCGGTCCGAAAACGTGATATAACACGAGCCGACTGCGGCTCCGCGCGAACGGCCCGCTTCGCTCCACGTTAAACATGACGTCACGGTGCACTCTCTTTACTGTGACGCGGCATTTAGCTAACGGCAGCGCCGTTATTCTGCCCGCTAACGGGAGTTCCTGCAAGATCGAAAAGCTAACGACCGGGAACGCCGACCTTAAATCGGACCGGCGAGGGTTTTTTTTCCCGTTAACGTGTCACCGTGAGGTGGGTCGACAGCGTATCGCCGTGTGCGGTGAACGGCGAACGGCGGAGGGGGTCCCGGACCTTCTTTTTTAGCGAACGGTGTCGCCCGTTAGCATAGTTAGCACGTAAGCTAGGAAAGCTAACTAGTCGAAGCATCCGCCCTATGTGAAGCTAGCGCTAATCTGCTTCCACTCGCGTTATAACCGGCCGAAACCGACAAACTCCGACTGGTCACGTACACAAAACGTGTAACGAGTAAACGCACACTTGGTCTCCTTGCTTAAAATTTAAATGTTAGCTCAAACTTCGGCTTTCTTGTCGGCCTCTTGCTAAGGTCGGGGTGTTGTTAGCACGCTAGCAAGCTGCCCCCCCCTACAGTAACATTATCCGAGCCGACGGAGTTTACCAGCTGGACCAGGCCTCTCTTATCAGCCGGTCGCTTTTCCGCTCGGTTTGTTCGGTTTACCCGGGTTAACGACAGGTCCGGGGCGATAGCTAATCATCGATTAATCAACCGGCAAAGTTAACGATCAATCCATTGATCGCTTAGTCGAAAAAACGTCAGGAAAAAACGTGACAAACGCCAGTTCCGACTTGCCTGAGCCTAAGTTGACGTGTTCAGGTGTCTATCAGCGGTTCACATTACAATTCTGTTCAGTTTCAGGTCGCCCCTGTTTCCATCAGAAGTTAATCAGTGCTTTGTTTATCAATTCATCTGATTGTGTTGCCTGTAAAATGTCAACAAACGGTGAAAAAAAAAACATCATCAGGTGTCGTTTCAAACCCCAGATACGTTGACTTTACTGTCGTGTGCAACACAAAACACAATCCTCACGTTCAAGAAGCAGGAACCGTCAAATGGTCCTAATGTTTGGAATGAAAGTGCAGCTGTCAAAGTAGTTATTAATTTCCTGTCAATCATTAACCGATATCTGAAACTGTGGATTCTTATCGTCTGCACCTTTTTTTCCCCCCTATTGTCCATAAACTGTGAGCAAATTGTGAAAGACGCCTGATGTCACTTCCCAAAAGCCGAGGCGACGTCTTCACGCGTCTCGTTCCGTCAGAGTCGTCCACCATCGATCTCCGATCAGAAACTTTGTCACTTGATGTTTCTGTTGACGTGTGAAGTGAAAGAGCTTTTCACGCCGCCATCGGTCCAGGGATCGAGAAACCGAGAGAGAAGACACGTGGAACCGGTCAAACGATGTTTTCTGTTGGTTCTGAGCTCAGGTGTGAGGTTTTGCGGCGTGAGAATATTATTGCGGCGTAAATAATTCAGAGCGAGCAGCTGCCGCCCGTCGAAAGGTAACAATGGGGGGACGTACAGCGGCGCAGCTCGGTCTTAATGTTTAACCATTAGCTTATGTAAACGTGAAATCATATTGACTCCTGAGCCCGTCAGACAGGTGGTGCGTTTACTGTTATCGGGATCGCTCGCCGTCTCCTCTGTGTGTTCACCACGCTGAAACTGAAAACGCTAACACCCCCCCCCCCATTTCCTTCTCTCCCCCCCCCCCCGACAGCTTCGACACCATGGGGAATGTATTCGCGAGTTTATTCAAGGGCCTGTTTGGCAAAAAAGAGATGAGGATTCTCATGGTGGGACTCGATGCTGCTGGAAAAACAACCATCCTGTACAAACTGAAGCTCGGAGAGATAGTCACCACCATTCCCACCATTGGTATGAGCCTCCTCCTGTGTGTGTGTGTGTGTGTTGCCGTTTACGTTTTGCTTTGATGCTACTCCACACAAACTCATTTGTGTACAGTTGTAACGTAACAACGCCGAGTGTGTGTGTCGGACGACGTAGGCGGAATATTTACGCACAATAACTCTCATCGTCGTTCGGTTTCTGGCGATCGACTAATCGATCGTTTTGAGTTTCAAGCGTTTGTGTTCCCGTTGTGTGATGCTAACGTGTGTGTGTGTGTGTGTTTCTCTCTCTCCCTGTCCAGGTTTTAATGTTGAAACTGTAGAATACAAGAACATCAGCTTCACAGTGTGGGACGTGGGCGGTCAGGACAAAATCAGGCCGCTGTGGCGCCACTACTTCCAGAACACTCAAGGTGAGGGGGGGGGAGGTGTGTGTGTGTGTGTGTGTGTGGGGGGGCTTTACTCAGCCCTGCGGGGGTGGCAGTGAACATTGCTGCCCATAGGTGGCCCCGCTGCCGCGTACAGATCACCTTAAAGCTGCCGAGCCGCTGACTCGCGCGCCATTGGTCGCGTTCCGGGGGGGGCAGAATTGTGTGACTTCCTGATGATGTGGGCGGCGACCCGAGCCGACAGGAAGCTCGGGGGGGGCGGGGGGCCGGGGGACGCGACACCAGGCGAACCCACGGTGTGTGTGTTTTTTTTTCCCGTCGCAGGGCTCATCTTCGTGGTGGACAGCAACGACAGAGAGCGAGTGAACGAGGCGAGGGAGGAGCTGTCCAGAATGCTCGCCGAGGACGAGCTCAGAGACGCCGTGCTGCTGGTTTTTGCAAATAAACAGGTGAGGGCGGCGCCGTTCGTGGCGTCGGCGCCGGGGATCGTTTTAAAACCGCGTCGCCGCGCGCTCACCTTCCTCCCTCCTCCCTCCTCCCTCCTCCAGGATCTCCCCAACGCCATGAACGCCGCAGAGATCACAGACAAGCTGGGCTTGCACGCCCTGCGCCAGCGCAGCTGGTACATCCAGGCCACCTGCGCCACCAGCGGGGACGGGCTGTACGAGGGCCTGGACTGGCTGTCCAACCAGCTCAAGAACCAGAAATGATCCATTCCACCAGTTTTGATTATGTTTTTCTTTTTGTTTTTTGTTTGTTGTTTATTTTTTTTTTTTTTTTTTTTTTTTTTTTCTTGTTTCAACACAGCGGCAGCACCGGACCCAGGCCCCCCCCCCCTCTCCTCCTCCACCCCTCCTCCTCCACCTCACCTCCCATCTAACCCACGTTTCAGCCCCAGCTCTTTCTTTCAAGAACTTCCTTCACCCCTCCATCCCTCGTCAGCGGGGTTCGAGCCTGTGCTGCTTGTGTGTGTGTGTGTGTGTGTGTGTGTGTGTGTGTGTGTGTGTGTGTGTGTGTGTGTGTGTGTGTGTGTGTGTGTGCGTGTGTGTGTGTGTGTACCCTGTGTGTTCAGCGAGTGTGCGTGGGTGCGTCTCTGCGTATGTTGGCTGGGATTGGGCGTAACCCCGGCGTGCCTTTTTACACACCTCCTGTGGAATCAGCAGTCTGGTTTTCAGCCCCCTGTCTCCACCCACCAAACTCAGCCTCTGCCCCCACCCCCCACCCCCACCCCCATCTCAGTCATGCACGCCACCCCCCGACCCCACCCACCCACCCCGCCCTTACTCTCCAGAGGAAGCATGGTTTTCATACGGCAAAGAAAGAGCAAGGGTGCGAGCCCGCCGCCCCCCCCACCCCTCCTCCACCCCCCCGTAGTAAACGTGAAGTAGAAAAACCCTTCACCCCCAGGTCGACTGAATGCTAGATGTTCATTTTAAACCTCTCTTGATTTTTTTTTTTTTTTTTTCCTCCCGCAAACCTCAACAACACACCAGTAAGAGATTCAGTGAAAATGCGTCTTAACCTGTATCAGGTCGAAGCGAATCAAAAAAAAAAAAAAAAAAAAAAAAAGAGCAGAGAAGAAGAAGAAGAAGAAGAGAAACGCCATCCTCGATCGTTCTGGTGTCATCTGAAAATCATGCTGTTTGTTTTATTATTGTTATTGTATTGGAATAGAGCAGATTATTCTTGGCAATGGTTCTCCAATGAACACTACCTTACCCCCTCCACCTCCTCCACCCTCCTCCACCCTCCACTAAGTGAGACCGTGAAGCACAAGGCCAGCCACCAACCCTTAAACAGACAAGTACATTTAAATCTAGGTTTAAAATTAGGATGTGTGAGAATACGCCGTTTTCTTCTCAGATTTATTTCCGGTGAATTTCCTTTCCGGGTTCAAATCGGACGTCCGATGTTTTGTTTTTTTTTTTTTTTCGTGTCGCAGGCTTCACGCGTTGTTCCTTTCACAGATGTTACATGGGGGTTTTTTTTCTTTTTCTGTAACTAGTTTTAGTATTTTTCTCTTTGTACTACGACTGAACCAAAACGCATTTGAGCAGTATGACAAATCCTGTATGTGAACGTAGAACATCCTCAACCGTCTACAAGTTCTGACTGACAAGTTGTTTTTTTTTGTTGTTGTTTTTCTTTCTTCTCATCAACGGTTTGCAGTTTTTTGTTTTTTTTTTTTATTTGGAAGTCTGACGAGCATCCAGCCGTCTTTACAAGTTCCCGCCTGGAATGAAGGACTGGCACCAAATAATGAAGGTTGTTGTAACTGTGAACGGTCCACACGTGAAGAAAAAAAAAAAAAAATAAAATAAAAGAGGAGAACCCGGCGGCACCGGGGGGGTTCCCGACAGGCTTACTTCTTCTTCTACTCCTCATTGCGCTGCTTACTTCATGACTGAAAAAGACCAACAGAACAAGAACTCCGTCGGCGAGCCGGGAACGGACTCGGTGGCGAAAGGGGAAACGGGCGTGCGGTCAGCTGGTCGAGAGATTCGGCGAGGCGAACCTCAGTGTTGAACCATGGGGGTCAAAGCTGGCACTTCTGTCAAGGATGATTGTAAATCTGTAAGTTCCCCTGTAAACTGTTTCTGTGGGGATTTCCTGAACACATTAATAAACATGATTTGATCCAACCTCTGGCTTTTTTTATTTTATTTTTTTTCCTTTTGCCTCCAGATTAACGACGTAGGATTTCACCAGATTAAACCGCGACAACCACTGTTCCTGTTTTAATTTGCTTCCCGACCAAATTCCTGCAAAACCAAAGACGTTTCCGTCACTTCCTGAAGCTCGAGAAGAGGCGATTAAATCACCTGTTGTTCTTACTGTGTTGTAAGAAAATAAAAATAACAATATTTGGCATTTTATGAGAAAGGATTAATGACATTATTAATTTACGAGCCAAAAATGACAACAATTGTGTCATTAATCATTTTATTTAAAAGGTGTGAAACACAATGAGAACTCTCCTTGTGACTGATGATGATGATGAAGACCCATCATCATCATCACGTGCAGACACGAGGGCGCGCGTCTCCACCGACGTGCGCGAGACGAAAGCGGCGCCTCGAGCTCGCGGCGCTAACCGGCCTCATTAAATCGATGTGATGAGTGTTTTATCTGCCGCCCGGGGCCCGGACTGAACCCGGGAGGTGCCGGTTCAACTGGTTCCGATCCCTTTTCGAACGCTAGGTGGCGACAAAGTGACGTCAGTGCCGCAGGTAGACGTTCACCGGCTGTTTCCACGTTTAACAGAGCTCACCTTTAATTTTATAGCTCCTGGTCAAAAACAAAACAAACAAACAAAATTATTAAATTTAGCCATTTTTAAGATGGTATGATTTCTGGATATAATATCATTTTCTGTTGAAGAAAAAAAATACACAAATTCTTTAAAAATAACAATTTTACTTGATTATTTGACAAAGTTCTTTAATCAACAAAAGAAAATTGAACCAAATTCAGCATTAAATGTTTATTTCCCAGACATTTAAAAAAAAAATCAACTTTCTAAACAGGTTTATATCACATATTCTGCCATCTTCAATACAACATAATAAATACGCTCAAAACGATCACGTGGGATCATAAATGAGTTTTTAAAAAATGACAACAAAACAAAATTGTTTTGATCTAACACTGAAAAATGACGTGATTTCAGTTTTTAATGTATAATTTTAATAACTCTTCAAATACTTTGTGTGTAAAATATAGTTACCCTCTGAAAGGCGTGAAAAGAAAACACTCAAGTAAAGTACAAGTACCTCAATTTTATACTTAGCCACATTCCACATCTGCTAATTAAAACTGACACTGTGACGCATTAATAACAACAACTACTTATTATATGAACAATAATTATTTCTGTGTGTCCTTTCCAGTGTAATTCTAAAAATAAAAGCACGTGACTGAACCAGGAAGCTTCACGCGCCTGAACCCGCTGCCCTTTCCCCACCCACGTGGCCTCAGCGAGTGGCGGAGGGCGGGGCCACAGCGCACACCTGACGCACGGACTCCTCCCACCCTCCACCCTGCCTGCTCACACTCTGTTGTTGGCACATTGTTGTAGTGGCACGGCGTCTTGTTGTTGTTTGCCACACATAAATCTTAGCGTCACCTGGTTAGCATGGCTAACAGCTGAGAGCCGCCGAGAGGACCAGGTCTCACCTTACAGGTAAGTCACTTTACTGCCGCTCACACGCAGGTATGAAGAGGTGGAGTTAGCCGATGTTAGCCGAATACATCGCTATTAAAGTGCCGACGCAACGAGCGCGTGTTTACGTCGACAGGACTTAGTTTAGGGCGGGTGGGGTCATTTTTCTCCGCTTTCACAACGAGGTTTGGCGCCGCGCTCCACGCCGGCAGAGATTTCAGGCTGCACCAACTTCACGAGAGATTAGTAATCTCACAGTAATCTCATCTTAACGGAAGCTTTAAGGTGGATTTGTGAAATAGTCCCCCACGTGGGGCTGTGCTGTTTTGATGGGAGACCGGCACCCAGGTGAGGTGTCAGGTAACTTCCAGCACAAGCACCATTATGTCTCAGGAGGAACAGTTAATCTAATTAGAGCTGCACGGATTATTCAATCAGTTGATTGACAGAAAAATAATCTTGTTATACAATATATTATGATTTTCAGATTTCCTGCCTTGTGTTACGTCAACTATTATTTATATTTTATTGGAGATCCATTATAGTTGTAGGCCTGTCTGACATTTTTCGGGCTAAACGATGAATTGAGAAAATAAATGAATCGATAAGAAAACAAAGATCATCTCAGATGGGAGGATTTGCTGTTTTGCTGTCGGGTGTCGGTCGGATTAAGGTTGTGCTCAGGTGTGCGCTCGTGCTGATGGCGTCCCTTTGTTCACCTGCGTGCACCTGCTCGCGCGCGCCGCTCCTTTTGAAACCTTTAACTCCTCAGCTGTCGTGCGGGGGGGGGGACCCCCTACCGCTTTACGGCTCGGTGACGTACGTAAATGAACCTGTATGCGGCGATGACTGTCGCACAAACTCAGGTACCGGTGTGTTTTTTGCGAAGTTTTGCTGCAGGTGTTGATTCACCTTTACATTCAGACGTCACACACACACACACACACACGTGCGCGCGTCTGTGTATGTTGAAATTCAGGTTGGCATATTCCTCTGGCTCCGCGCCTCGGCCGGTCTATTTTGAGTGCGGAGACGCGTGACTCAGACGTCTTGTTGTTGTTGTTGTTGTGTCGTGTGTCGACGTGAAGTTCGTGTTGTTGTGCAGTCGAACACACTCCCTTTTGTTTCGCTGCCGGTCGTCTGGAACTGACGTCATGCGACCTGAAATCACAGCTGACTCCATCCTCTGATTCACGTCCAGCTCTTTTGTTTTTATTTACTTGTTTATCAGTGTTTGTTTGTTTGTTTTGTTTTTTTAACCCCCACCTCCACCCCCCTCAGGTAACATGATGGAGGTGGCAGGTCCCTGGACAGAGGTGTTCGAGGGCCCGGAGAGGACGGAGCCGTCCGCGGGGGCGGAGACGTTGCTGGGGAGCTCCACCCTGACTCTGGCCCCGCTCATCGCCGAGTCGTCGCCCTCCGTCCGCCGCTCCCAGCCCATCCTCATCGCCTCCAACAGGTGCGCACGCAAGCACACGCACGCACGCGCTCGCGCGCGCACACGGCGGCCGTGCGTCACAGGAAGCGGTGGTGGATGTTGACTCAGGTGTGTGACTCAGCCTCAGCTGATGTTTGAAGAAGCTTCGGCGGAGTCCTCCCTGAAACCGAGACTGTGTTTGCTCTGACGTCGGTCCCGGCTCTGCTGGTTCTGTTTCGCTTCCGTGTTCCTCTGGCCACGTCACTCAGACAGGGGACTATTTTCAGCGGCGGATTTATACACATTGCTGGCTTTGGTCTTATCATTCCTCTGCAATAAAAGCAACAAAATCTATAAAGATAAAAAATATAGAATATAGGCAGACCTGAGCAATTTGATTGGCGCGTATTAAAAATGATAAAGAATCTAAAGGTATTAATATGAAAATTCTTAGATATCCAATATTGCACGATGACACCAGATGTTGTGACCTTTTCGTGTCATTCGTTTATTATTTTCCAGGGCCAGAGGAGCCGAGTCGCTCTCCTCCTCGGTCCCGTCCATTCCCAACCCCTTCCCAGAACTGTGCAGCCCGTCCAAGTCTCCGGTGCTGATCCGGTCTCTTCCGCCGCCGTCCAACGACAAACACGTGAGTTCAGAACCGGGATGCAGCCGCTCAGTGCTGCCTGGAAAGGTGTGGGGCTGGAAAAACAACGTCAGAACGAAAGTTAAAACTGCAGGTGAACGACATGGCCGAAAGTATGTGGACACCTGGGGCGGTTGTGACTGTGTCCTGACAGTGTGTGGGTCAGGAGCGTGTCCACATACTTTCTGTGGTTAGATGACGTAAGTCCTGTAACAACAGGGGAGTCAATGAAAACAACTCAGGAGTTAAAGTGGACTGACCGGATATTGAACCGTGACCCGGTTTATAATCAGCCGGCACTCGCCCGACCAGTCGGGGCTTGTTGACTGACTGGCAGCTGCAGCGTTTCTGGTCGGGCAGGTTTTGTTTTTCTTTCTGGTTGGAAAGCAGACGTCCCAAGAAAACGTCCCGGGGGGGGCACCTGGTCCTCTTCTACAACACCTCCTCATCTGGGCAGGTGGAAAGAGAAGGAGGATTTCCTCCTCTTTTTTTTTTTTTGTGGCGTTGCGGTGGAGTTTGAGAGAGAAACGCAGGACGAGATGAAGGTGTCGACCTAAAATTAGCAGGAGTTTGACAGGAGTTCTGTTTCGGTGCCCGGGCCTGTTAGATAAAGTGTCTGCAGTGCAGCGGGCCCCCGACAGCTTATGGCTCCTCGACCCGCGAGTGCAACATCTGCATCCGTACTGCAGTACACGACTTCTAACAGAGTATTTTTAAATTGTGCCCCCCCCCTCCCCTCAGCTGATAAAGGTGTGCGGGGAGGAGGGCCACAGCAGGTCGGTGTGGGTGTCCCCCGGGGCCACGGCCAGGGAGGTTTGTCACGGGCTGGTCCAGACGGCCCACTGCAGCGACCAGGAGAACTGGGCCCTGCTGGAGCTGCGCCCCGCCCTCGGCCTGGGTCAGAACATCACGGTTACATCGGCGAACGGAACCGGGCCTGCGAAATGACAGATTTAATGTTAGTCTGCCCCTCCCCCCCTCCTCCCACAGAGAGATGTCTGGAGGACCACGAGGTCGTGCTGGAGGTCCAGGCCACCTGGTCCCCGAAGGGCGACACGAGACTCGTCTTCTGCAAGAACTACGCCAAGTACGAGTTCTTCAGGAAGCCCGTGGTACGCAGCAGCGGCGGCAGCAGCAGCGGCGGCAGCGGCGGGACGTTCACGCCCGTTAGGAAACGTGTCGGTGCAGTCGAGCGTGACGCCGACTTCATGCCTCAGATGCTTCACGATCCGGTCTGTCGCCTCCGCTTGCCAAACAAAGACGCCGCTTTGGAAAACCGGCTGTTGGCGCGAGGACGGCGCCGTCCCGATCGTGATTCACCGTGGAAACGCAACCAGAGCGTCGGCCGTTAGATTTGAATCGTGTTTTTTATTTTTAAGTGCACGAACCCCTCTCTGCGTATTTCGATGAAGCCCCCGGATTAATTTAATTTAACCACGACCCTCCTCTTCCTCTCGCAGCTCTTCTTCCCGGAGACCAT
>JAFBJZ010000817.1:452500-462500 GCA_016785225.1 Psettodes erumei
ACGCGTCTTCTCGTCTCAGAACAAACTTTCTCTCTCTCTGCTGTATTTGCACGACGACGGTGGAGGGAAACTGGAGAGCTGCGTCACCCATCAGGTGATGATGGTGATATTTACAGGTGAAGCCGGTGGAGCAAAACCACACGTCATGGTTGAAGCTCTGTTTAAAAAAAAAAAAAGCTTCTGTGGTTAAGTTGGACCTCAGACTTTACAGGTCCTGTTATTTCTGAAATTCTTTCCTATGAAGTTTCCTGGATATATATATATATATAATATTTATATTTCCGAATAAAGAACATTTACTGTGGTTTACATGGAGCTAAGATTATTAATATTATTACAGAATAATTTCCTGGTAACTTCTCTGAAACGATTGGACGGTCACACACCTGTAAAATAAAACCTTTCTGACCTTTTTTTTTTTTTGTTATTTGGCACGCGTGTGAACATTTTATTTTTTACCTTCAAACGTTTTGCACTTTTTATCGTATCATATTTTTAAAAATATTTCTATAAATAAATCTTTTATCAGATGAGTTTTTTTTTTTTTAAATTTTGTGTATCATGAATGTTTGTGTTTTAGATGCTGAATAAATAATTTCATATTAAACAGAATTTTTTGCATTCAAAACGAATCTCACTTGTATCGTGTTACGGTGTAAACAGAAGTAGAAGTATTTGGTAAAAGCTGCGATACCACAGTTATAAAAATACTGCATTACAAGTACAACTTTCCTCCTCTGCTAATCATTAATCACAGCCCCTCAGATTTATCCTTAGGTTGGGAACCACTATAAAGTAATTAAAACTACCTGGAGGCAGTACTTTTTACTTCTGATACTTTACACCTGAGTACATCAGTGCTTTGACTTCAACCGGATTTTGAATGAGTGTTGATGAAGAACAGGATCTGAGGACTCGCTCTGAAACGAAAAAAAAAAAAAAAATCCAGGTCAAGTACAAG
Source organism: Psettodes erumei (assembly GCA_016785225.1). Taxonomy (NCBI): domain Eukaryota; kingdom Metazoa; phylum Chordata; class Actinopteri; order Pleuronectiformes; family Psettodidae; genus Psettodes; species Psettodes erumei. The sequence continues at coordinate 453,462 of JAFBJZ010000817.1, forward strand.
TACCTTCAGTACTGCACTCGGTACCGCTGCTGTTCTCTGGAGCCAGACAGAAGAAAGAGTCTTTATCAGGTCGGATGGAAAAAAAAAAAAAAAAGGGGGATGAAGATGAAAGTGTGCCTCAGGGATGAGGATGATGATGTGGAGTCCTGGCTGCTGCCTCTCTGCTGACCCACTCTCCCTCTGTGTGTGTGTGTGTGTGTGTGTGTGTGTGTGTGTGTGTAACCCTTCCTCTCCACTGCAGCCCTCCGTGGAGGAGGAGGAGGAGGAGGAGGAGGTTGCTATGGCAACAGCACTTTTTTTTTTGGGAGCTGGCCCTCGATGGGCAGGTAAATTAAATGGGTGGGGGCGAAAAAAAAAATCCGACAAGAGCTAGAGAGAGAGAGATAGCGAGAGACAGGGTCAGGCGGACTTTGAAGGTCGGTCCCTGGACGTATGATCCCTGATTTAATGTCTCAGTTGAAGCGTGATGTGCTGGAGTGCTCTCTGAATACCCCCCCCACCACCACCACCACCACCACCACCCACCCATGTGAGCACCGCCCCTCGCTCCAGCTATTCTATTATACTACATCTAATATAAATATACATCTAATCTAATATAAAAAAAAACACGCAAAAAGAAAAGAAAACTTCATTAATTGTGGGTTAGCGCCGCCCGGCGGGAGAGTGCAGTGACGCAGATCGAACGCTCCTCTGCAGGTGAAACGGTTTGGAGGAAGGGAAAAAAAATGGCGGCGGGTTCATCGAAAAACCGTCCCGGTGTTTTAACGTGAAATTGGATGAAATAGGATGAAATGTGGGGCAAAAAAACCCTAAATTAACGGAACCGAATGGACCGGGTTGTTTTAATCGTTTCTACGTTTCTTTTTTTCTATGTCTGTCGTTTTTTTCTGGACGGAACCGGGAGGATGAGTGACGTCCGGCGGCTAACGGTGAGTTTAGCTCGTCTTTTCTCCCGGTTTGTCGGCGGTAAATGGATAAAAGTGCGTGTCGTCGGTGCCGTTTTCTACTGTTCGTCGCGCCGAACTGCCGAACAGTCGGTACCAGCTGCCATGTGCGCGGTTCGGTTATCAATAAAATGTATTTTAATTCGGGTTTTAGCATTAGCTTCGCTAGCTAATTTTCTGGCATTTTCCCGGACTGTTCCATTAAAGAGGGATGTAGGGGGGGTAACAATGAGCTTGATGTATAGTGAACGCTGGCGGTCTTTTTTGTGTGGACAGTTGGCGGTTTTTTTTCCCAGTCATGACCCCGGTTCTTTCTGTCGGAACCATTCTGATGGAGGTTCTGGCGTCCCGAATGGACCTGGGCTCGGAGCCGCGGTGCTGTTTCACCCCGTGCTGCATTTAGGGTCCATCGCAGCGGCGTCGGGAATAAATGCGTCGGTGGAATTTCTCTTTTTGGGGGATGGATTAAAAAAATGATCTGAGACGAGATTAAAATCCGGGTTTGCTGATCAGAACCACTGGTTCAGCCCAGTCAACCAGTCAACCAGTCAATCCATGGCTCTGTTATTATCCTGTCACACCCCCCCCCCCCCCCCCCCGCATTTTATTGCCTGTGTCTTCACCTGTCTGTCATTCACTTCACCTGTCCACCTGTCACACACACACACACACACACACACACACACACACACACACCTCACCTGGCTGTGACCGGTCTCTTGCTGAGCTGTGACTCAGTGCATTAATTACCTCTCCACCTGTGGGACAGGTGCTGATGGACGTTTCTATTATCCACCTGTGGCATGGCGTGCTGTGCGCTAAGTGAGGTTCAAGGTCAGAGCGAGGACGCTCGGGCGCATCATAAAGTGCCATCTATAATTTATTTATTATTTACCAGCAGCTGAAGTGGGTCCACAAAGACTCGGCATCACCCGAGTCACCTTATGATTTTATTTCATTGAATTTACCGGTTTTTATCTCATTGTTCAGACCGTTTTTCCAGCTGCTCGGCTTGGACTGACCTTAAGAAGCCTTTTATATCATTTAAATCAGAATATCTCTCTTTAAAAAAAGCTCTTAAATTTAACTTTTACACCTGCAGCCTCCTGAAATGTCTTTTAAAAGGACCCCCCCCGAAGGTTCTATTATCAGGTGTCATAGTGTGTGTATGATACACAGCCCCTGTGACATTGAACACACACACACACACACTCTGTCTCATTAATTCATGGCCTTCACCTCAGGATTGAATTACAGCCGGTGCTGGAGTGCAGGATTTTACTTTGCCGACACACACAGACTCACACAGACACACACACACACACACACACACACACACACACACACACACACACACACACCAGTATTCATAATTCACCCCCCCACCCTCAGGTTCTTGGACTGGAGGTGTCAGAAACATCTGCATTCACTTGTCTTCTTTCTAGATCATTTTTTCATCCCTCCATCACCTCAGTCTCACACACACACACAAACACACACACACACACACACACACACAAACACACTACAGTTCCCACAGTTGTGTAACCAAGCGCGCATAATGACGGAGCCGAGATCAAAGGCAGCGGAAAAGAGGTGCAGGCCCTTTAAGACGGGACGGGTGGTGGTGGTGGTGGTGGTGGTGGGGCTGCATCCATAAAACATGAGTTTACTCAGTGGCCATGCTAAGACATGGTTAGAGCGCCTCTGCTCTCCGGCGTGCTCCCACCCCCCCGCCCCCCCGCCCCCCCCACAGCCCCTCACTCCGATCCGACGCACATGCCGACACGGCTCGAGCCGAAGCATGGACCCGCTCCGGAGACGGGGATAAGAGCCGGAGCGAGAGGAGACGGACGGACGGCGGCGGCAGCAGCAGCAGCAGCAGCAGCAGCAGAAGAAGAAGAAGAAGAGAGTGAGCGTGTAACGGGATAAAAAGAAGAAGAAGAAGAAGAAGAGAGGAAGTGACTGCGTGGGAGAGGACGTAAACAGGTGCATCCAGGCGGAGGATGGGCAATTCCTCCTTCCCAGGCATGTCCCCTCTCTCTCCGTCCGTTCTGTAGTTGCAGGTATTTCTAACTTGAGTGCCTTTCTCCGAACCGGGGCAACTGCCACTGCCCCCCCCCCACCCACCCCCACCCCCCCCCCCCCCTCCAGTGTGATGCTGTCTGTGTTTGCCGCACATCTGCATGTTGGTGGGGGGGAGAAACGGGTCCGACTTTGCAGAGTCAGACTGCGTCTCCGTGTGTTTGTCGGTTGTGAGTCCAGCTGAGTTTTTGTGTCTTTGCGATGCGTTTGAGTGCAGATGCGGTCGGGACGGCGAGGACGGGGGGGGGGGGGGTGGGGGGGTTGTGTCTGGTGTCGGGTGCGTCTGGCAAACGGCGGCTTGTTTACCGGGGAGGTTGTCGATGTCCCGCGGGTGGCATGCGGGACATCCTGAAAGACGCCCATTGATGGAGACGGGGACAATGCCGCCAGTTAGATTTAAAAATACAGCGGACACGCGTCCCGCCGCTCGTCTCCGGCGTAAACACGTCTTTGTTTTGGGGACGCGGAGGGAAAACCCGTCGTCATCGAGACGTCCGGCTCAGGAACGTCTTCGCCAATCCTTGGCGCCCATTATAAAAGTGTCCAGCTGGTCTCAGATCTGATCTCAGGTGTGTGTCGGTTTCCGGGTCACTCGGGGGGGGGGTGTCGTGGCCGATCATCGATCCGGGGGTGCACTCTTGGGATCGGCGAATTTAACGTCCGCGCCCGCGTCCAGAGGAGGATTGTGGGAATTGTCCCCGTGGGGGGGTGACGCGTGGCGAGGACTCAGAGCAGGATGGAGGATCTTTAAATCAGTATTGATTCACACCATAACCCTCCTCCAACGCACTGATCGCTGCCGGAGCGGGGGGGAAGACTCGAGGTGGGGGGGTGGGGGGTGGAGGAGGGTGGGGGTGGGTGGAGGGGGTGGAGGGGGCCGTGTTAAAATACAACAGGCGGATGCGAGGGCCCGTCACAATCTGCAGCGGCGTCTTCACTCTGAGGATTAAATCTGAACCGAGCCTCTTCAAATCTCTTTGTGCTGCGTGAGTCATGTCACCTCGACGACACGTCGGGGGGGTTTGAAGTGGGGGGAGGGGGGGGGCGGATCAAGCTCAAGTCAAAAGGGGGGGGGGGCTGTCAGAGCTGCAGCTCCCCCACGTCGGCCTGATCAAACTTGTCGACGTGTGTCAGGTGAGGCAGAGCCGGCTGCGTGGCTTTGACTCGGCGACGACGTTCAGACGCCGCGCTGCTTCCTTTTCCCGTCTTTCATGAGTCACGACGACACTTTGGGGGAATTTGGTTCCGACGCTCTGACGGCAGAACCCCCCCGCGGGCCTCGCGGCGCCGGAGGAGGGAGGTTCTGAAAGACTCGGTAAACGGTTTCATGGAAAACGTCAAAACCAAACGCCGCTCCGACAGCTGTGCTGCGTTCTGAGGCTCCGCTCATTGATTAGCCGACAGATTATCAAGTTCAATGATCGAGTTATTGATTCCCCCATGTACATATATATATATATAAAGGTGAAGGGGCCTTTAATGTTTGCGTCATCAGTACTTCCTGTCTGGAGCGAAGCAGCGGCCTCGACTTTTTCTCTCATAAATCAGCCTAATTGCAAACTCCTGCGGCGCCGCATCATTCTCGGCGCCGGCGGTCCGTTCGCACCTTTTGACAGGCTCTGGACGCAAAGTGCCGATAATGACCTCGGGTTGGTTCGCTCTCGCCACGGCGGCGAGACGCGAGGCGCTCCGACGGCGAACCCTTTTGACCTTTCTCCAATTATACGCAGCGTTTTTCACAAACCGTGGAGGAAAGATACTGATGTGAAATAAATCTCCTTGGGGAGTCAGACTCCATCTTTTTTCTCGATGCAGTTCTTCGCTGTTTTTTTTTTCTCGCGGTTTCTCTCCGGAGTCTCCGGGGCCCGGACGTTTGCGGTTCCGGTTCTGGGTCTCGTGGTTTTTGGAAACTCGAGAGAAGACGAGGACAAATTTTGCTGCGCGCGCGACGCCCTGAGCGCACAAAACACTCTTGGGACGGTTTGACGGTGGCGCTTTCCCGCCTCGCTGTCGCGCCACGTCTCGAACGCACACACACACACACACACACACACACACTGTAGGACCTCATCTCCGTGCAGCCCTCGCTCTCCTCCGCAGCCTTGGAGGATGATTTCATTGGGATGACAAGTGTGCCTCTCCCTCCATATTTCTCCCGCCCGGGCCTCCAGCCTGGGTCCAAACGCCGGCGCCCCCCCCCCTTCTATTTCCCTGCCCCCCCCCCCTTCTGTCTCAGGCGACCCAATCTGATCGCGGCTGCGCTGGAAGTAGCATTTTCTCCCCGCTGCGGCGCCGCTAACGCTTCGTCTCCTTTCCATCCCTCTTCATTCCTCTCCGTCCACTGAGCAGAAAATGGGTCCGCGGCTCCGGCGCCGGCCTTATTATCTGTTCCAGCTATCTGTCTTGATAATTGACTGGGTTGGGGGGGTGGGGGTGGGTGGAGGTGTGGGTGGGGGGGGGTCAAAACGACGGCGATCGCTGAGATGCTAATTCATTCTGCCAATTTGACACGCTCATAATCCGCCGCGTTCGCGTCCTCCGCCCTGCAGCCATCACGGGGGGTGCCGGAGCGCACTGTAGCATCGTGGACGCACACAAACACACACACACACACACACAGTCGGCCGAGCGTAAGTGTGTGTGTGTGTGTGGGTGGGCGGGGACAAACATTGGGTCTAAATTAGGAAGCGCGAGCATTTGAGTGGGCGCGTTACAGAAACGGACGGTTAAAGACGCCTGGACGTGCAGCTGGAGGAACTAAACGCACCCCGGCGTCGCGGCCTCGTCGTAACGTCGCGCAGCCATGAGGTGACGTCGCCGCTCCGGCAGCTCCAGGTACGTTTTCACAAAACCACCTGAGAGCGTTTCAAACTTCCGCTCAACGGAACTGATATCAACTGATCGATCGATCATTTCTTCTGATTGGCTGATTTTATCTGTTTAAATCTTTGGAAACGGTGGACGGGTCGACCTTCGAACTTCGGCGGCGAACGTGAGTTATAAAAAAAAAAAAAAAACGGCGAAGTGTCACGGCGTCGCGAGATCTCGTAAAAACGACGAACACGCGTGTGGCGGCGGCGGGACGTCATGGGAGGAGGCGTGATGTGGCAATCATCAAGGAGAGGACTGCTCTCTGCAAATACTGGATTATCTAATGCAAGGTGGAGGCATGTGGGGGGGGGACGGGTGGTGTTTGGGGGTGGGGGGGGTAATTCTGCTCGGGGCTCATGTGCAGAGCCGAGATACAGAACAAGAGGGAAGTGGAGGGAGAGCGAGGGCGAGATAGAGCCGCTTCATTTGCAGCTCGTCCCCGTAGACTGTGGAAGGGATTATACTCGCTCAGAGAGGGAGGGGGGAGGTGGAGGGGGGAGGGTGGAGGCGGGGTGGGGGGGGGGGTGGTGCACAGGCTCTGCCTCCAATCTTCTTCACTGCACTCTCTCTTTTGCCTCCTCTTCCTCCTCCACACACACCGGTGTCATGTAGCGTCTCGGGGTGCAGGGTGGTGTTGTTGTTGTCGGGGGGTGGGGGACCTCCGCTCAGGTACGCTTCATTCGTTCGCTCAAACTGCACCAGAGGATTTTTTTTTGGGGGGGGGGTGGTGTCGTTGGCGCTCTCTCTCTCTCTCTCTCTCTCTCGCTCTGCAGCCTGCATGCACCAAGATTATCCGGCTTCTTTGCATAGCCCCCAGAGAACCACAAAAAAGAGAGGGAGGGAGTGTGTGTGTGTGTGTGTGTGTGTGTGTGTGTGTGTGTGTGTGTGTGTGTGTGTGTGTGTGTGTGTGTGTGTGTGAGTGAGAGTGTGTGTGTGTGTTAGAGGACAGAGCGAGAGGCGACGCTCATGTGGAGCAGGAAAGCGATGCGGCGGGCGGGCGGGTAACCTGGGCCGACCTTCACGTGGAGAGCGCTGTCTCTCCAGGAAGTGGGACCCCCCCCCACACACACACACACACACACACACACACACACACACACACACACACACACACACATGTGTCACCGTCGGAGACGAACACGGCAGCAAACGCCATCAGATAGTTTTCATATTTCATAGATTTTAGCGAATCATCGGGGTGGGGGGGGGGGGGCTCCACACGCATGAGTGGGTTTTCACACACACACACACACAAACAAAGTTTTAATCTGAGTCACTGCCGACATTTTCCTTCTGGTTCCTTTGATCCGGCACTTAGTGATGAGTCGGGGAGCAGGAACCCGTCCGGCAGTTTCCGACGGAGCCGGTACTACTGAGTACTTTGTGTACTTGTGTGTACTTGTGTGTTGTGATTGAGTGCGCCTGTTGTCCAGTTGACGTGGACGTGCGGTAAACGCCTCCTGTTGCTAAGGAACCGTGTACAGGAGTGGAACACCCCCCCCCCATTTTATTTTACTTTAATGTAAGTAAGGACAAACTGCACACACACACGACACCCGGGGGACGGGTGACAGGTGAAAAAAACAAACGCCCCCTGTACATGTCAGTCTGCATCGGCGTTATTCCTGGATTTGTGTATTATTTGTGTGAGCGGTTGGCATTTGTGGCGGTGGTGGGATTTCATTATCAGCACGGCCACACACACACACACACACACACACACACACACACACACACACTGCCTCCTCAGCTCAGTGGATTTCCACACTTTTCCACACACACACCATACCAGTTTGACTTATGACACACTGATGTAACACACAGTGTGTGTGTGTGTGTGTGTGTGTGTGTGTGTGTGTGTGCGCGCTCATAAGTAAATCATGCACGTCTGCAGGTGAAACCGCATGTTATGTAAACGGTGCATCTTTAAAGGAGCAGTGACGTTATTTGTGTGTCCCCCTCTCACACACACACACACACACACACACACACACACACACACACACACACACACACACACGTGACTGCATTATAAAATAAACTGGTAAAAGAGTGAAATATTCCTTTAATGAGGTGAACCTCTGGACCAGACAACATCAGGTGTCATTTCAAATCATTTTAACAAACGCGTGCTCGCTGCTCTCTGTCTGTTTTGGATCGATACCGTGTGTGTGTGTGTGTGTGTGTGTGTGTGTGTGTGTGTGTGCGTGTGCGTGTGCGTGTGTGCGTGTGTGTGTGAGCGGGCCCGTCCTGCTGTTTATTCCATAAATGAATCATGCTCGTCAGATTTCACAGCGTTGCCCCAGTTGCAGCTCGCATTGTTTTTTTGTTTTCACATTTGCAGACCAGGTTCTCACACTCGGACCCGGACCCAGACTCGGGTGTTCTGTGTTTTGTGACGCAGCACAAAGCGAGCGGGGGGGCGGGTGGTGGTGTTGGTGGTGGAGGGGGGGGTCCTGGTGCGGGGCGTCCACTAATAGAACCGGATCCATGACTCATCCCGTCCCACCGTTCACTCAGCGACACCAATTACTCAGACCGGCCCAAAATATCGCTCTGTAATTACCTCAGAGTTGGAAGCTACAGCCTCAGACCTGGTTCTGTCCTGTGATTGGCTGATCAGTGTGTGTGTGTGTGTGTGTGTGTGTGTGTGTGTGATTGGGGGGGTTGTTAGCTGCCTGGTCTGCAGGGGCCGGAGTTCAATCCTACGTCTGTGACAGATGTACCTGCCCCCCCCACCCGTTCATCTGACATCCTCTTCATCATCTTCATCCCACTTTAATGGCGCTGGGGAGGGACGGCGTCCTCGCTGTTGGTGTATTGATGCAGCGAGCGTCTCCCAGAGCTGGAGACTTGGACCAGGAGCCCGGCTCAGATCCAGCGCCGGACGGATCCAGTCCAGTTAGAGGATCAGAGGGGTGTGTGTGTGTGTGTGTGTGGGGGGGGGGGTGTCGTCCTGAGCCTCATCGTCTTTTCCCTTTTTTTTCTCAGACTGTCCTAAATTACGAGTCTCTTTGAAGACGGATGCTTGAATTTAAGATCCGGCTCCCAGTGATGTGTCTGAGCGGTTTGTTCTGGGGTTTATAACGAGCGACCCGGTTGGCTCCGGTTCTCAGAGACGACGCCCCCCCCCCCC
>JAFBJZ010000817.1:467500-475000 GCA_016785225.1 Psettodes erumei
GAGGAGGGGCAGGAAGGGATGCTAACTGCCTCTGAGGTGCTACTACGGGTGGCAGCGGAGAGGGGGGGCGCTCCGGCGGATCCTTCGGGGCGCGGGAGAGACGAGGAGCCGCAGTGAAGGAGGTGAAGGAAAAAAAAAAAAAAAAAACATGGAGCGGGGGGAGGAGGAGGAGGGAGGCGCGAGGAGCGGGAGGATGCGCCGGGCGGCCGACATGCTCCTTAAGTAGAGACGGTAACTCTCTCTCTCTCTCTCTCTCTCTCTCTCTAACTAATCCTTGCACCCTGAGCCGGTGTGTGTGTGTGTGTGTGTGTGTTAGGGGACGGTCCGCTGGTTCCCATCAGGCAGGTGTCGGTCAGGTGTGTGTGTGATCATGTCACATCATGTGCGAGCGTAAACACAAGTGTGTGTGTCTGTGTGTGTCTGTGTGTGTGTGTGTGTGTGTGTGTGTGTGTGTGTGTGTGTGTGTGTGTGTGTGTGTGTGTGTGTGTTGGGGGGTAAAAAAAAAAAGAGGGTGGGTACAAAGATGGCTACTTGGCATGCGGGTCAGACGTGCTTTACCACCCCCACCCCCCCTTGCCCGTCTCGCTCCGTGTGTGTGTCCTGGGATACCGCAGACAGTAATCACTGAGTCACGGTGCGTGGGGGGGGCACTGGTCCCCCCATCACCCCCCCACCCCCCAAAAAATGGCGGCTCATTGGTGCGTTAAATTATCTTGCGGAGCCACCGAAGGTGAATAAACCACGGGAGCGGGCGATTGCGCGGCGATTCACGACCGTCTGCTCGTTTCCGTCGAGGTAACCGTGTGTGTGTGTGTGTGTGTGTGTGTGTGTGTGTGTGTGTGTGGGGGGGGGATATATATGAGAAATGTATGACCCCCCCCCAGCCGCTGCCGTGGAAGTTGGGAACACGAAGTCGCCGGCTTTATCGCCATTCTGCGGGGAAAAAAATGTATTGATCCAGGTCTGCGTTAGTCCTGCATCGGTCCAGAACCAGAACCAGAACCAGGACCGGTGGCGGCGGATGCACTGTTGTGTCTCTTTACTTCCTGTTGTGCGACTGGACGCCACGTGACTGCGGGCTAGAGGTCGTGCTGATCCAGTCATCGATGGTTAATGTCCGAGTTCGTCGACGGGATCGTTCGCGGCGTCCGGTCTTTCGCCGCGGCGTGACTCGGGCACAAACCTTAATAAATCCACCTGATGTGGACGGCAGCTAATTCAGGACCATCAGTAATCAGAGAAGGGTCAGCGAGCAGTTAATCAATAACGGATCGATCGGTTGATCGGCTGGCGATCGTGCACAGGTGTGACCGTCCACCAACCCAGACTCCAGTCCAGCTCCTGGTCCCGCGCCAAGACCAGCGCTGCGTCCGGGAGCGTGGCGCTGAATTTAAGGAGCTGCCTGCGTGTGTGTGTGTGTGTGTGTGTGTGTGTGTGTGTGTGTGTGTGTGTGTGTGTGTGTGTGTGTGTGTGTGTGTGAAGTCACTGTAAACATTTGATTAATTGCTGAGAAGCAATTACAAGCAATTAAAGTCCTATTATGACGCAGTGAAGGACAACGCGTGTTAATCTGGCTATCATCGCAATAATTAACTCATCGTTCTCCCGCCAGGCTGCACTGACGACACAACACAACACAACTAAACAAACTCTCCCCCCACACACACACACACACACACACACACACACACACACACCCCTCCCACTGCATGAAACAAACTTTACCAGTTGCACTTTGTGTCGTTGTCGCTCGCGTGTCTTTGGAGCGTTTTTTTCTGCTTTTGTGTTTCTCTTCTTTTTGCAGACGCACAAAGTCTCACACCCTTTTGTTTTTCCTCCCCCCCTCCCCTCCCCCCCTTTCACCCCCAAATTCCCTTTTCTGTCTCCCTTTGTTTTTCTTTTCCCTCCTAGCAACAACCAAACTACTGGAGCTTCAAGGTCAGTGCCAGCGTTGTGTGTTTGTGCGTCTGTGTGGATTTGTCTCTAACAGTTTCGTGGATTTGGAACGCGTGTGCGTTCATGTTCCCCGGGGGATATGAACACGAGAGCGGGTGTAAATTTAGTCGGGTGGCGTTGAACAGGAAGTGGGCCGGCTCCGGTTGCACGTGGGCCGCGGCGCCGTAGCGCCCGGGTCGCGGTTGTTTATCGCTGTTATTTGATTAGCTGCAGCCGAGCTCAGCACTTACCGCGGCGAGTCGATTGTTGCGAAGGGCTCCTTCGCTGCTCATCGCTGAGGCAGCGAGGATTTTCTGAGACGGAACAACGGAGCCGCCGTCGTCGCCGCTGACGACCCGGGCCCATTTTACCGGCGGCAGCGGCGGCACCGTGTCGAGATTCCAACGTGCGACGTCGCCCGGAAAACGTCGCGTACAGTAGCAGCTGCAGCTCAGTCGTTCCCCCTCGTCTTGTTTGTGCTGGTGACAAACACACGCACCCCCCACACACACACACACACACACACACACACACACACACACCCCCCCCCACGCTGGTTCCTGGTCTGCAGTAGCTCGCACAGGATTGGTTACTGCCCTCCCCCTTCCTCTCTGGGAGTCGGGGAGTTTCGCCTCTTCCTGTGATGCAGTAGAAACGCCTGCAGCGGCGCGTTCGCGTCTGTGAGGTGTGGGTGTGTGTGTGTGTGTGTGTGTGTGTGTGAGTTTAATAGCCCCCCCATCGACTCCAGCTCGCCAGCTCGCTAAATATGTCTCACACACACACACACACACACACACGCTTGGCCCCCGCCGCACAAAACACGCATTAGCAAACAATTGCGTCGCGTGAGACGCGTGCGCGTGTTAAAGCCCGCCTCCTCATCTTCCTCCGGCGGAGGAGGAAGAGGAGCCTGTCAGCCCGTCCACACACGGGAACACGGATCCAGACAACGAGCGCCGCCGCTGTCACAAACACACACACACACACACACACGGGAGCAGAGCACTGCGATTCTCAGAGCACTAGCACAAATTCTCTGCTTTTCATGGCGAGTCCAGAGGACGTCGCCGGGTCCCAGTTATCCGGCAGCCATCTTCGTTTTGCGGCCAGTTACATTGGAGCCTGTTACTGCGTGTTGGCGTAACCATAGTGACGAAGGGAAGAGGAATGTTATGTGTATTATGTCACGACAGAACCGAACCGGTCCCACAGCGCTCCAGTAATCAATTCATCAATTTGGATCTGGTGTAATCAATATCCGATTGGATGAACCTGCAGCATTAACTTTAACAGACGTTTTCCGTCACGTTTGAAAAGTTGCCCGACGCGCCTGAGCCCCCCCCCCCCACCCCCGGTAAGCGTTTCCCCTGACAACAGATGATCCGGCGTTGCTAGGAGACCCCGTTGTCCTCTTTCCTTGGGGGGGGGTAATCAAACGTCTGATTTGTTCTTTTTATTTCCTGCCCTCGCTTGTTCGAATCAGGGGAAGAGAGAAGCTAGGTAGCCTAGCGTGCTAACGCTAGCGCTCGCCTCGTCGGTGGCGGGTGTGCGTTTCTTTTCACGGCCTGAATGGAGCGGACAAAATAATAGAAACGCCCGTCTGTCCACGTCCAGGTCCATGTCCACATCCAGGTCCATGTCCATGTCCTGGTCCATGTCAACATCCAGGTCCAGGTCCGTGTCCACGTCCATGTCCACATCCGCAGCTCTCAGTTTGAGTTACAGATGTACAAATCTGCAAACACAGATGTTTTCTCCGTCGCAGGATTTGTGTCACTTCAGGGAGCGTTTTGTGCGACCGTGTTGTCTTCTGCGTGCAGAGCGTCCCCCCCCCCGTGCTGAAAACCGCCGTATCTGTCCCGGCGAGCTAGCTCAGCGCTAACCCCTCAACTCCTCCGCCTTTGTTGCCCTCGTGCTGTTCGGCTGTTGATATGGCGCTCGCTGGAAAATCGCTACTCCCCAACGTGAAAAGCGGGAGCTTTTTTTTCCGCCGCTAAAAGGCTTAGGAGGCCGAACCCCCCCCCTACACACACACACGCACACACGCACACACACACACACACACACACACACACACGCTCCCCACGACTGGCACTGAGCTGAGGCACGTGGCCAGAATCATTTACTGACACTTGGCCGCCGTCTGTCAGGCGACGGGGAGCTGGAAGGAGAAGTTGCGCCTGCAGATCTCACGCGACGGTCGGAGCCGGGACCGAGAGTCGTGTTTACGCTGTCGGCTCGTTGTTTATTGTTTATTTCATAAAAGCGGCGGGGGGACAAAAAACACCCGGACGGATCGCTCACGGAGCCGCCGCGCTGGTGTCAAGGTCGAACCCCGGTCGCTGCTCAGAGGCTGCGAAACGCCTCGCCCCTCCCTGACTCATCGGGCCATCGGGGAACATCTGGGCAGGGAAGTGAGCAAGACCCCCCCCCATATAACACACACACACACACACACATTTAAAAACTAACGCCCTTGAGCAAGGCAATTAACCCCCAGCTGCTCCCGTGGAGCCGCTCTGCAGGAAACAGAACTGCGTCTGAATCTGTGTGTGTGTGTGTGTGTGTGTGTGTCTGTGTGTGTGTGTGTGTGTGTGTGTGTGTGTGTGTGTGTGTGTGTGTGTGTGTGTGTGTGTGTGTGTGTGCGTGCTCCTCCACCTGCCTCCGCTCCCTCAGGCTGCTGCTGCTGCTGCTGCTGTGAAGTTGTGCGTTTTGTCGACTCGCTCAGATGTCGTGACGCAGGTTTTTTTTTTTTTTTTTCAGAGAACGGGCTGCGAGGGTTCAGACGCCCTCGGTTCTCGCGGTCTGCGGTGATAACGCCCGTGAAATCTCTCAGTGTGTGTGTGTGTGTGTGTGCACAGCTGCCCCGTCAATCAAACCCGGCGCTGGTGGGAAACCTGCGTTGGAATGCTAACGCTATGTGCTGTTTATGCAGAAGAGGAGGGAGTGAGAGCGGATCTCTTCTCTGATTGGCTGCCGTCGACCCGGCGTTCGTCGCTGTCTGGCGGCAGCGTCGCGCTTCGTAGCGGATGAAACACGCGCCGAGTGTTTTTCTTTTGCCGTCGCCGCGGACGATTCGATCACAGAACCTGCAGCGTTGAGTTGTCGGCGCCGTCTGTTCATTCAGAAAAACAAAAAACGTGAAATCTCAGCGTGGGCGGGCCGCGAGCGGAGCGGAAGAAAAGACGTTGGCAGAAGAACTGATCAGCGGAGAGCGTTACGCTTCCTGCTCAGGTGGAACCAATCAGATCGCACACCTGTGTTGTCATCATCACCAGGTGGGTGGAGCAGCTGAGGCGCCGGTTCCCAACTTTTTTTGTTCCTTCTTGTGCGTGTGTGTGTGCGTGTGTGTGTGTGTGTGTGTGTGTGTGTGTGTGTGGGGGGGTTTCTTCACCCACCTTCATCCTCCTCTTCCTCTTTTTCTCCACATTACACCTCGTCTGCTCTGTTCTTTCTCTTCTTCTTCTTCACGCTTCACCGAACGCAAACTTTGTGAATCCCCGGGCGCCGCACCCGCTCCTCACTGCAGCACTTCCTGTGTGTGTGTGTGTGTGTGTGTGTGTGTGTGTGTTTATGAAGAAGCAACCAATCACGCCAGGCGATAACGCCATCAGATTACGCGTGCATCCTCAACGTCTCCGGACGCGATTGTCGGCGTCTCCCACTTGTGTACGTCGGCCAAACGCCAATCACAGACCTCCAGGGTCCGAATGGCCGCCCGCGAGCGAGGACGCGCTCGCCGCCGCCGCCGCCGGGAGCTCATTACTGTCTCCTCTGGGCCGGAAAACCTCCGCCAGTGAAGATTCATTAAGAGCCGACCCGCCGCAGCCGGTCCTGCCCGCCGCAAATTGGGCTCCCCGTCGATTCAGAATTGGCTCAGGTGACAAATCAGCTCGGTACCGGTTCCTTACGGGCCGGGGAGCGACGCCCACTCACTTTCTGTGCTCGGTCGCTTTAACGAACGCAGGAGGACGGAGGTGGAGGAGCCGCGTTTGGGCCCCGGGGTTGGTTTGTTTTACCTGCCGGCGCCGCTCTAAATTTATCTCCCGGATTCAGCTTCCTTTTGTCGAGCGGCTTTGTTTTGTGCTAAAAGCTTTTCTGGTTTCCCTCCGTTGTTTTTTTTTCTCCAGGACATTTTGTCCGCCTTTGTTTTCTGCGCCGTGTTGCCATCGCAGCAGAAACGAGCCGCAGCTTCATCCTTCTTTCTTTCTACCTGTCTTTTTTTTTCTCTCTCTCTCTCTCTCTCTCCTCCTCGTCTCCTCGTCTCCTCGCAGTCTCGCACGCCACGCGTGACGCGACTCAGCCCCACGCAGCCGGCTCTCGCCGACCAGGCCAGCAGGGTGTCCTTCGCCTCCGCCGAAAACCTGGAGACCATGTCGGAGCCCGACGTCCCCGTCGGCTTCAACCGGATGAACCGGCTTCGCAGAGCCTGCCGCTGGCCCGCTCGTCCAGCCAGGCCAAGCTGCGGGCGCCAGGTGGGTCTCGCACACACACACACACACACACACACACACACACTCATGGGGTTTGACGTGTCTGACAGACGGCGGCGTCGAGTCAAAGTCAGGTGGAACTCCTGACGCCACGCTTCCTGTCAGCTCTGATTAGCGGCGGCCGGTGAGATCACCCTCCGTCTGGTGATGCGTTTGCGGGCGGGGCGGCGAGCAGCGAGCCCGCCGTGAATCCTGCCGTTTACCCCCCCCTCCCCCCTCCATCAATGCAGGGATCCTGTTCCTCCAGCTGGGGGAGGAGACCCGCCGGGTCCACCTGACCCACGAGCTGACCAGCCTGGACACCCTGAGGGCGCTCATCGTGCACATGTTCCCCCAGAGGCTCACCATGGCCATGCTCAGGTACGGGTGGAGAGATGAAGCTAGCGGGCTAGGCTAACTAGCTTCCACCGCTAGTTAGCCTAGCCCCCAAGCCTCACGCGGTTAAATAAAACGCGCGGGAAACGAACGTGCGCGGGCGTCAGCAGGCGATCCGGCGCTGAATTTGTCGCGTGTGTTGCGTTTGTTTCGTTGACCCGTGCGCGCAGGTCTCCCAGCACGGCGCTGCTGATCAAAGATGAGACCCGCAACGTCTTCTACGAGCTGGAGGACCCGCGGGACGTCCAGGACCGCTGCGTGATCAAGATCTACTGCAAGGAGCCCGTCTACGGCACCTACCCCGGGCACCACAGCCCCCACCTGGCCAACGGAGACCTGCGGGTAGGTGTGTGTGTGTGTGTGTGTGTGTGTGTGCGGTTGTTTTCGCTCGGTGTGTTTTGAAGGTCACCCCCCCACACACACACACACACACACACACACACACACCTGTGGGATCGGTCACCGTCTTGAGCTCGTGTTCCCCGGTGTTTTACGGCCTCATCAAACCAGCAGCTTTACCTTGAGCTTTATGTGCCGCCAAGGTGAGCGACGAGGACGTGTGTGTGTGTGTGTGTGTGTCTGTGTGTGTGTGTGTGTGTGTGTGTGTGTGTGTGAGAGATCATTCCCTGATTGCAGGGCACCAAAGCGTGACCGGGACGACGGAGGCTCCGCCCAGAACACGGTTCTGGTTGATTGA
>JAFBJZ010000817.1:477500-490000 GCA_016785225.1 Psettodes erumei
AGCAGCTGTCGCAGCTGCGCAACATGCAGGTGTGTGTGCGGTTCGTTAGACCCCCCCGTCCCCCGTCCCGATCGCGTGTCCTGGGAAAACGTCCCGGGACTGTAAATCCTTTAATTAGCTTCCCGACGCCTCGGGCGTTTCACCGAAACGCTTTATTTTCATTTTAATAATTTTTTAAAATTAATGCAGTTTTATGTAAATCACGTCTCACGTACAGATAATTTTATTAAAACTATTATTTTAATAATTATTAAGGTAGGAGGTGTTCCTAATAAAGTGGCGTCTCTGTGTCACCGGCAGCTGGAGAACCAGGACTCGGTCCTGACGCTGCTCAGGCAGACGGAGTGCGAGCTGAGCCTCATGATGCTGGACGCCACGCGCACCCAGGAGGACCCGCTCCAGAGGCAGCGCCTCCTGGTGGAGGAGGAGCGGCTCAAGTACCTCAACCAGGAGGAGCTGCTCATCCAGCAGCTGCAGTGAGTTCCGGGGCGCGCCGCATTCACGCACCAGCGCAGAGGAAAACACGGGCATTTGTCTTGGTTGTCCCGATCGGGACGGCTGGACCTCACAGACACACACACACACACACACACAGCCTCACTGACCCGCTCGTCCACAGCGACCTGGAGAAGTCGGTGGAGGAGCTGCAGAGGAACTCGTCCGTCAACCACGCCCTGGTGACGGAGCAGGAGGTGGAGCAGAAGAGCAAAGAGCTGAGGATGCTGGGAGAGACGCTCACCGAGCTCAAGAGTAAGAGTGTGTGTCCGTCTGCTGTGTGTGTGTGTGTCGCACGTTTCGCCCCGCCCTCACCTCCGCCCCCTCCCTCCCTCCTGCAGACCAGTTCCCCAGCCTGCAGAGCAAGATGCGGGTGGTGCTGCGGGTGGAGGTGGAGGCCGTCAAGTTCCTGAAGGAGGAGCCGCACCGCCTGGACGCCCTGCTGAAGCGCTGCAACACCATGACCGATGCGCTCAGCACGCTGCGCAGGTACGCGTATCAAACGCCCCCCCCCCGCGCCAATGCTGCACGTTGTGTGTGTGTGTGATCGTGGGACTTTGACGGCGTCCTGTGTGTATCGTAGTGTTTTGTGTCCCTCCTACATGTGCAGACAAGTCACCGAGGGGGGGTGGAAGACCGACGACCCCCCCGGCAAGAGGGCGGAGGACGGGGGCCGCGCCTGCGACCTGGACGTCCTCAACAGCCCCCCCCTCGGCCTCGCCGACCTGGCGGCGGCGGCGGCCTGGCCAATTGGATGCCTGCGTCGGTCGGCGGCGGCGGCGACGGCGACTCCTCGGCCCCCGAGCAGGACGTCCCGCCCTCGCTGACCTTCAGGAACCGGGTCCTGGACGAGCTGCCGACCCGGCGTCCGGCCGACAAGTGCGTGTCGGCTGAAGTCAGGCTGGTACGCCGCTCGCCGCCGCGCACGGGTGCGACCCGCTCGTGTTCGCGCTCCCTCACGTGTGTGTGTGTGTGTGTGTGTGTGTGTGCGGGTCAGGCGGCGGAGCGGGACTGGGAGGAGAAGCGGGCCAGCCTGACCCAGTTCAGCGCGCAGGACATCAACCGGCTGCTGGAGGAGACGCAGGCGGAGCTGATGAAGGCCATACCGGACCTGGACTTCGCCGCCCGCCACATCAACAAGCCCGCCGTGCCCCCCAAGCCCCAGATCACCATCCCCATCACCGCCGCCACGGCCACGCCCCCCGCCGCCGCCGCCGCCCCCACGCCCGGCGTGGACCAGCAGCCCGGCAAGGTGCAGCTGGCCGCCCAGAAGCTGAACAGCATGGAGGGCGCCGGGTCACTCCGCGGGTCCGGTGAGTCGCCGCGTTTAACGTCGAGACGCCGTAGCGACCGCGTTTCCCGCCACGCGCTGAAGTTATTCTCTCCGCCCCCCCCTCGTCTGCAGTGGACCTCAACGTGGCCCGCTACCGCGCCGAGAAACCCTCAAAGTCGCCGCCGCCGCCCCCGCCGCGGCGAAGCTTCCCGTCGGCGCACGGGCTCACCACCAACCGCACCGGAGAAGTCGTGGTCACCACCAAGAACACGAAGGTGAGGAGCGCGCACAAAACGAGAGCGACGCCGTTATGACATCACGATGACATCGTGTCTCCCTCCGCCGAAGATGGAGGACGACGGCGACCTGCCCAAAGCGCTGGTGAAGCTGCGCCGCACCCCCTGCGACGCCCCCCGACCCGCCTCCACGCCGCCCGTCATCGCGGCGTCGGCCGTCCAGGACGATGACGACGAGGAGAAGATCATCGCCGAGCTGGAGGTGAGGCGGCGTGTGTGTGTGTGTGTGTTCAGCAGTTCTTCATGTGTGTGTGTGTGTGTGTGTGTGTGTGTGTTCAGCAGTTCTTCGTGTGTGTGTGTGTGTGTGTGATAACGTGTCTCACCCACACTCTCCCACACGGAGCAAAGATATTTCAGAGAGCGCCTGGTAAAGGCCCCGCCCCCGGCCCCGCCCCCACCTGCAGCTCCGCAGGCACACAGGTAACCAGCAGCCGCTCTGCCGCACCTGTGGACTCCGCCTTCCTCCTTCCTCCCCTTTTACTCCTTTACTCGAACCTTTTACTGACACAGATCAGGTGTTGTCATGTGACCCGGACCAGGTGAGCTCGCACCTGTGGGCGCCGTCGACTCAACTTTTCTCTTCCTCACCTTTTTAACGCCTCCTCTGCTCCGCTAAGTGTGTGTGTGTGTGTGTGTGTGTGTGTGTGCGCGTTTGTTTGTTTGTTTGGTGTAAACACACCTCCCCCCCCGAGCGACACCGTGATGTGTTTACACCGGGAGCGCGCGTAAGTCGAGCAGGTAGCTGTCAAATTAAAACACATGGGGGAGGGGGAGTGAGTGTGTGTGTGTGTGTGTGTGTGTGTGTGTGTGTGAGTGTGTGTGAGTGTGTGTGAGTGTGTGAGAGAAAACAAACGCCGCCTGAAACTGGACTTCACGTTTTTATTTGCACGACAATAATAAAAAAGAAACTCAAACACAAAAACAAGGCACGTGCAGCCGATTGATCAGACGATCGATCAGTTCCATTGATCGGTCCATCAATCAGTCACCAATATCTCCCCCCCCCCAACAGAACAGCACCAACTCGCCGGCGCCGGCGAAGGGTCCGACGGTGGCGGCCCGGCTCAAGCACCTGCAGCAGGGCAGCCTGGAGAGGCCCAAGACCCGCAGGCAGAAAGAGGACTTCCCCAAAGTCCAGGGCCAGCAGCAGGTATTCCACTTCTAACCCCGCCCCCTGCCTCAGAGGAAGCCCCTCCCCCTTCCACGCAGACCCCGCCCACCCCCAGCCCCGCCCCCACCCCTCAGTGCTGCGACTCATTCGACGTGAGAGAAAAACCCGGACTGACTGTGAGGGGGAACTCTCGTCCTGCGTGTTTCACTTCCTGGATCTGAACCGGCCGCCGCGCAGGTTGTTGTCGTGCGAGTGTGTTTTCCTGCAGGGGGGTCATGGGGGTCATGGGGGTCATGGGGGTCATGGGGGGGGGGGGCTTTGGGGCTTGTGACTGATTCCAGCGATCGACACTCGAACCTCCAGTGATGCCACGGAAACGGTTTCATACGTCAGAGTGATGATACTTCACCATCATCCAGCCCTTTACCCCACACACACACACACACACACACACACACACACACACACACACACACACACACACACACACACACACACACACACACACACTGCTCCACCTCCTCTGTACGGGAGGTGCGAGGTCACCTGGGAAACAGGTCGATCGTCAGGGACTTCCTGTTTTCTTCTTCTTATGAAGTGACGACCCGTGGGGGCGCTCGCTTTTCATTTCCCGCCTGCCGACACGCCGTCCAATCGGAAACGAGCGCCGAGGTTAAAAACTCCTCCTCCGGGTGTGAGGCTCCGCTCGTCTTATCTGCGCCTGCAGACTTTCCAAGCCTCCAAAATGGAGGGGGGGTGTGAAGGAGACTCCTCGTCTCCTGCTGTGTAAGGACGGATCACTTCCTCCTCCTCCGCCTCCTCTCTCACGTCTCCTCTCCTCATCTCCTTGCTTCCTCTCCTCCTGTCCTCCCTCTCTTCCTTCTCTCCTCCCTCCTTGTGTCCTCGTCGTTTCCTCTCTTCCTCTACCCTCTCCCGTCCTCATCTCCTCCCCTCGTTTCCTCTGTACATCCCTCCTTTTTCCTCGTGTCCTCTTTCTTCTTCTCCTGCCACCTCTCCTTTTCCTCTCCTCTCCTCTCCTCCCCCGTCGCCTTCAGCTCTCCTTTCCTCTCTCCCTCTCTTCTCCTTTCTCCTCGTTTCCCCTTCACTCCCCCTCCACCTCCTCCCCCTCCCTTCACTCCTCCCCCCCCGTCACGGAGGAGGAGAGGAGCTGAATGAGGACAGATTTCCTGACAGCTCTGTGATCACACCATCATTTCTGCCCGTTTGCAGCTCAGCGACAGCCCCCACCCCCCTCACCTCCACCCAAAACCCCCCCTCCCCCCTCGTCTACCCACAAGCTGGAGGACTTGTCGCGCCGATGCACCAAATCCCCCCCTCCCTTCCCGCCGCCGACGCCCCCGGTGGCCAATCAGGAGCCAGAAGCTCGGAGCAGCGGTTCAGATTTAACAGAAAACTTGAAAAAAAACAAACATTTGTCTGTTTGTAGATTTTGATTTCTGTCTTTTTTTTCTCCCCCCCCTCCTCCCCCCTTTCACTGCTTCTTGTTTCCATTTTTTTTTTTTTTTTTTTTTTTTTGTCTCGCTTGCTTTTTTGGCGGGGCAGCGCTGAGCCTCCGTCACCACCGCCCGCCGCTTCTTGTGCTTTTATTCGGCAGAGCCGCCGCTCGTCATCAGTTTCCCCTGGCTGCTTCTCTCTCTCGCATCACATGTTTGGTCTCTGCGCCGGTCCCTCCTTTCCTTCCTTTCCTTTCCTTTCCTTTCCTTTCCTTGCTTCGCTTCCTTCATCCTCTGTCTGCTTCTCAGGTCTCAGCTGGACTAATTACGTGAGGAGCGAGTCCTCGGATCGTTCCGGTTTTTGGACTCCCTAGTTGTGAGATTTTTTTTTTTGCGTCACGTGTGTTTTTTTTGTTTTGTTTTTTTTGGGGGGGCGACGGTAGGGAGCATCGCAGGAAGTGACATCACGGCGGGCACCGGTTAACAAATCAGAGAAACCTCCTCCGCAGATCTGAGATCAGTTTGAAGTCCCAGTCCCACGCTGCACACTCACTCCTCCACCTGCACAGTGTTCGACTGATTTAAAAAAAATATATATATATTTCATTTCAGATTTTTGTTGTTCATCCTCACGCTGCACTTTAAGAAAAAAATTGCGGCGTTACCCTTTAAATCAGATTGTAATCCGCGGTGAGAGAGAGAGAGAGAGACTGCTGCAGAGATTATCTGAATTAACAGAATAATCTTTACACCATGACACGGGCGACGCGGCTGATATTTAATCTACTTCTTCTCATTTTTTCTGTAAATCGAACCCTCGCCTTTCAGATTATTATTTTTTTTATTTCCGGGCGGGTGGTGAAATATTAAAACTGTGGCGTCGAACAAATCTAAAAGTACAAAGGGAGACTCTATCGTTAATACATCGATGGAATGTATTAGTATTCTCATTTAAAAAAAAAAAAAAGCACGATGATATAGAAAACGACGTATAACCCGAGTCGCTCCGCAGATATATTACTGTATGTATATTATATTTAGTTTTAGTTTCAGAGGTCGATTTATTATTAACATGTAAAAAAGAACAGAAGCATCATCTATGTTTTATATATAATCAAGCTTTTTTTGTATTTTTATACTTGAAGAGGATTCACGTAACACATTTTATTCTGTAAATTATTATTTTTCTGCGTTTACAGATTGAGTTTATTTTTTATTTTTTTTTCCCCTTCTTGCTAACCATGTCCACGTTTTTGTTGGAGAGGTGACAGAGAGCGGCGGCGGCACGGGGACGGGCTGAACGGTGAATTTATAACATATATATATAAATATAAATATATATCTATATTTAAAAAAAAAAAAAAAAAGCACATAACCTTCTTCCTGTGAAACGACGAGCTCGCCGACGGGACGTTTTGTAGCCGTCTCCCCCCCTCGAATATTAACCGACGTCTTACCGGTGGTTTTTTCTCGACGAATGTGTGTTCGTCCATGTGTGGCTGTGCAACTAAATCATGTATAGAAAAACCCAAATACTATATTATACAAAATGGATTTTATGTGGGATTTTTTTTTTTTTTTAAAGATTGGGAGTGAAATGCCGAGGGGGAAAAAAAAAAAAAGGCATGCATACTGTATACATTCCTGGAAAATCTGCACGCTGGGTCAACAGAGGTCAAACGTTCCCGTGGATAATTTCTGTGTAAACCTGTGATAGAGTAAACTACAAAACTGTACAGTAACATAGAGGTTTGTTTTGTATCATGGTTGAAAATGGGTCGATCAGAACCCCCGTTTACGGTCCGAGAGAGGAATCAATAAAAAAATAATAATAATAATAAAACAAAAATCGACGCGGCGCGGCGACAAACCGACCGCCGTTTCCTTCCGGTGTGAGCGATGCTTGCCGTGCGTGTTTGTGAATCGTGAAAGAAGAAGTGACAACCTACTACTACGGAGTCAGTATCAAGCGAAGACACAACCTTAACGCAGCAAAACAACGCACAACTTTGTGTATGTGGGTTGGGGGGGGGGGGTCGCTGCTTCGTGTGAGAAAAAATCAACCGACAAACAAAAAAAACGTAAAGGTTGCTGCTTTTGTACGTTCCTGTTGTGGTTTTTGTGACAATAAAGGTGACCCTCTTATACACCACGGTTGTCACCTGCCTCGTCCTTGAAGAGTAACTAAGTACTTTTACTCCATTACATTTATTTTTCACACATTAAGATTTTCGGGGTGAAGAGTTAATGGAAAACGTCGGCTCGCTGTTTTTTCACGTCCGTTGTTTTAATCGTTTTGACGTGTTTGTTTTTGTTTTTTTTTTTAAGGTTTAAAGTTTTTTTGGCGGCCTGCGCTGCCACCTGGTGGCGCGTCGATGTCGCTGCAGCACACAAAGAAGAGGAAGCGCGTCCATCGTCCCGTCACGATCACCCGTTGAACCTGCGTTCGGCCACTAGAGGGCAGAAAAGGACACTTCTTCTTCGCTGGTTTTACGGTGCGCCTGCAGAAAATACAGCACCGGTATTTTTTTTTTTTTTACAGTTGTGTGATACTTCCTGTTTCTCCGCCCTCGCTCGCCTCACTTCCTCCTCCTGGACCGGTCAGACCTCGCCGGCGATCCTGCGCGAAAGTCAGAGGCGTCGTGTTGGAGCGAGCGGGACCGACGGCGAGTAAGTTAAAACCTGCGTTTTTATTTTACGTTAATTTATCTTACGTGTCATTACGGCGAACGTCGGCGAGAGACGAAAACGGAGCAGCTTGTTGTTTTGCAGCCGCAGTTTGACGTAAGAAGAGATATTAATAGATGATTAATAGATATTAGTCATCGGTTTGGATCACAAACTGGAAAAACTACACCTGCAGCAGGCCCCGCCCCCGTTGGCATGGCGACTCGAAAGCGAGAATCAATTTTCTTTTTTTTTTTTTTTAAATTCCACAGGCAGAAAAATAAAACCAGGCGGGAACACGCATCACAAAAATGGAGGCGGCGCCCGACTTCTCCGGCGTCCACCTGACGGACCAACTCGTGAGGAGCTTAGCGTCTTTCTCGACGCTCTACGACCAGCGGCGAGATCGTCTACGCGGCATCTCGGAGAGCGCCGCCCGGGCGGTCGCTTCGCCAAATAAGACGGTCCGCGGCGTGTCGGGGGGGGCAGTCGGCGCCGTCTGCGGCGGAGCGATGGGGGCGCTGTGTGCGACAGGCGTGGCGGCCTACGCCAGGCTTTGTGGAGAGACCGGCGCGGTCGTTGCGGTCGCCGGCCTCATCGGTGGAACGTTGGGTGGCGCGGCTGGGGGAATGTTTTCCGGCGGGATCGGCGGCGCCGTCGGCGCTGCGGCCGCGCCATCGAGAGGTTCGTTCAGAGGCGCCATCGACGACGCGGTCTGGTTCTCGGTCGGTTGTGCGACCGGCGGCGCGTTCGGCAGCATTTTTGGCAAATCGATCGGGGCGGCGGGTGGCGCCGCCGGGGGCGGAGTCGGCGCCTTCTGCGGTTCCAGGTTTGCTGTTTATCTGATCGGAAGCCTCGCCGATCATTTCTCTGGAACCAACGAATCCAAGCTGGAGAGACTGAAGGCGATTGGGGATTTCGTTGAAACCGTCAGACCGCTGCTGGAGCCGCTGGAGCCGATCCAAACGCTCGCGGAGAAAATGGCCGGCGACGCCGACGCCCGAAGAGTCGCGCGACAAACCGCGGCGACCCTGGAAGTCGCGCGCGCCTTCGAGAGAGACGCCCAGAGGCGCGCGGATCTGGCTCGGGTCATCTCCGGCGTCGACGAGGCGGCGAGGCGGATCGGACGAGTCGCGCGGGAACTGAAGGAGACGAGGGCGGGAGTGGAGCGACTTTCGTCGGCGCTGAGGAAACGCTGAGAATTTAACGTCATCGTCAACATGATGACATCATCATCGCCACAGGAACTGAGACGCCGAAGAGTAAAAAACGTTTTATTTGTTGAAATACAGAAGTTTGTCGTTCTCGTGTTAAAAATAATTAAAATATGATACAAATCAGAATTTTTCATTAATATTCTGTTCAAAATAAACCCAATTTTTAAAAAAAATAATAATAATAATAATAAATCATGGCGCACAATGATAGACGAATCCGCCTCTTCAGTCGCGCGACGTGACGTCACCGGCGGCGTCTCCCTCACAGCGAGATGTCGGAGGACACGTGCAGCTGCTGTCCTGGTGTCCGTCGCGCGCTGCGCCGGCTGCCGTCCGTGCGTCTGTACGGCTGGTTGCGCAGGTCTGCAAAGCACACGGGCACGCGCGGTCACGCACGGGCACGCACGGGCACGTCGGCGCGCGCGCGCTCAGCGCTTTGAGCCTCGCCTCGTGCGCGCCGTCCGCGGGTGTGTTTGTTTTCCCTCACCCGCGTCAAAGAAAGAAACGCAGCTGCTGGTGGAAAGTAACTTAAGTACATTTACTCGAGTACTGTTACATATTTAGACTTAAGTGCGTTTTGAAGGGAAGTATTTTTATTCCACTACGTGTATTTGAGAGGTTTAGAGACTTAAAAGTACAAATAAGTGGTATAAAGTATTTTAAAGGATCCTCGTCTTTACCAGCGCTCTGATTTAGATCTAGAGACCGAGATAACCCTGAAACTTTTAGTTTTTTTTCTGGAAACAAACCTGTAAATTTGGAAACCGCTGCTTTTATCCTCCCCCCTCGTTTTTTTATTTATTTTTTTCTATTTTAATAAAAGCGGTTTCAAGGAAAGAGGTTCGAACCGCTCGCCTCGGTTTCCCCTTAAAGGAATAGTTCAACATATTGGGAAATAAACTGCAGTGAACTGAAGTAAAAATACGTGGACAGAACCAGGCTAACAGTTTCCCTCCCTTTCCAGTCTCTATGCTAAGCTAGGCTAACTACACCCTGCCTTCAGCGACTTTATTCTCATCCCCCAAAAGTGTTTACGCATCCCTTTAAGGAAACCCCACGTGTCTGGGTCGGTTCTGACATCACAGCCCGAACCCTGTCTCCAGGTGTCCCCCAGGTGTCCCCCAGGTGTCCCCGTACCTGTGAGGATGTCCTCGATGGCTCCGTCCTTTCCCTCCCTCACCAGAGGAGACACCTGCCTCCTCTTCAGCTCCGCTATCAAGTCCATCTGAGGCAGCCTGGGCGTCAGGGGAACCTGAGGGGTCAGAACCTGAGGGGTCAGAACCTGAGGGGTCAGAACCTGAGGGGTCAGAACCTGAGGGGTCAGAACCTGAGAGGTCAGAACCTGAGGGGTCAGAACCTGTGGGGTCAGAACCTGGGTCACGTGAGTCCGTCACCAAGACACGGGCAAAATGACATTCAAAGACGAAGCGTTTTTTATCTGTGACCTTGTTCTCCATGACGTCGGGTTTCGCCGGAGTCGTCGGGGCGTCGCCGCTCGGGACGAGCTGTTTCCTCCTCTGCTCGTTCTCCCGCTCTGCTTGCTGACAGGAAATGACATGAGCGTCCGACGGCGTGCGCCCGTCGCGGTCGTAAAACAACCGGGAAGAGGAAAATAAAACCTGACCTTGTAGGCTTTGATGAATCTGACAAACAGCGGGAAGAACGCGGAGGGGGGCGTGGTTTTCGAGTTCTCCCCAAAGTAGTCCACGGCGGAGTCGTACGCCTCCTGCGAGAACGCGACGACGCGGCTCGTCAGCGCAACAACAACTTCCGATCGCGATCGATCGTTTTTCGATTGAATCCCCACCTGCGCCGTTTTCCCGTCGGCCGCGAGCGAGCGGAGCAGCTCCGCGTTCCCGCCGAGGAACGTCTGCAGCACGGGATTATCCGGCTCCGCGGAGAACTCCGCCCTCGTCACCTCCATGCCGCGCTCCAGAGCCCGCACGTCCCGCAGGACGCCGTCCAGAGAGACTGCGGGACGGCGAGGGGACAGGGGGAGGGACAAACGAGAAGGACGATTAACTTTCCCCGCCGCCGATCGATCGATCGATCGAACCCAGGAAGTTGCGATTTACCCAGCGACGCCTTGTCCAGGAAGTGCAGCTCGGCGTGGAAGTTGCGGACGTCCGGGTATTTCTCCCGGACGATGCCGGCGATGAAGTGCAGCAGCGTCTGTTTGCGGTCGGTGGATTTGGTGTCCAGCAGCTTCGAATCGGAAGAGACAGAAGTCAGCAGATCTCCCCCCCCCCGCGGAGGTGATTCACGTTTTTCCCCGGGGGCGTGTTTGTTTCGCTCACCAAGTCCAGACTCTGCAGGCGGAAGCCGCACGCCGCCCCGCGCTTGCCGCTGTTCATGTAGTTTCCAAACGCCAGGATGATCTGACATCACAAACACACACACACACACTGGTTTCTCCTCCATGTTTACTTCATGTCGCGTGGAAATTTAAAAACCAAAACAAACCTCCAGGATTTTCTTCAGCTTGCTGGAAGATTTGATCGACATCGAGGCGGCGATGATGGCGTCGAGTTGCTGAAAGAAAAATAACGCAGATTTTATTTCTCGTCATTTGTCTTTGCGTCCGATCGGCATCTCCTTCGGTCCAGGAACTCACGGGCTGGATCATCTGGACGCTCTCGGAGAAGTTGCCCATGAAGGTGAGCGTGCTGATGCGCCGCGCCAGCCGCGGGATCTTGGCGAAGCGCACCATGAAGCGGTCCTCCTCGCCGAGCTCGTCCAGGGGCCCGCCCCCGCCCTCGTAGTCCCGGATCAGCCTCAGCTCGTGCTCGGTGGGGATGAAGCGCTCCAGGAGCTCCAGGAAGTCCAGACTCAGAGCTCGCTGGTCGTACCTGCGGTGCGATAACTCAGACGACGCGCTACGAACCCGGGCGGGGAGGACGCGCGGCGTTTTCGTACGTACGTCTCGATGGCGCAGAAGATGTCGGACGCGGCCGTCCCCTCCTTGCGCAGGGTGATGGCCAGGTTCTTGGCCCTGTTGGGCTCCACCAGCGACACCTTACTGGGGGTCTTGTGGGCCAGTTTCATCCTGAGGGTCCCCGGGTCTACGGCGGGGGACTGGGCCTTGGTCTTGAACTGCTCCTCGAAGGCGGCCATGTTGAGCTCCTGTTGACAGGAGAAGATGAGATTTACGCTTCTTTTCTTTTTTGGAGCTTCACGGGGACGGACGACGGGTCAGACCTCCAAGACGTTCTCGTCGTCCAGCTCGTTGAAGACGGTTCCGGCCACCTGGTTGGATTTGAGCGCCTGCCAGTTGAAGAGCGGCATGCGGTACTTGGTCTGAATCGCCTTCCTCGGTTTCCCTTGAAGAAGAGGACGGAGACACCGTTACACCATCTGCTCCATCACCCCACCCCAACCCCCAGGCTCTGATGGTTGACCCACCTGAGTTCCCATCAGCCCCAGGTGCTTGGGTGGTAACACCTCCTCCGGGAGGCAGCGGGGGAGGTGGAGCTACAGGTGGAGGAGGAGGAGGAGGTGGTGGAGGCGGAGGAGCCTGTACCGGATGTGAGGAACCTTCAGGCAGGTGAGGGGGCGGGTCGGAGGAGGTGGGCGTGGCCTCGCAGTCAGCACCTGAACCTGCTCCTTCTTCTTCTTCTTCTTCTTCTGCAGCTGTCAGGAAAACACAGAGATCCGGGTTCTAAACCACCGGTCCTGGGGCCCGACTCGGCCCCCCGAGGCGACGGTGCCGCACCTTTCTGACCCGCGTCCTGGACGGCGGGCACCACCTGAAGCTCCAGCTGTCCGGAGGAGGAGGAGGAGGAGGAGGAGGAGGCGCGCTCCATCCGAAGCTGCCCCCGCTCCACCAGAACCTGGACCGCAGCCTCCAGCTCCCTCAGGGCCCGGTCCGAGCGGTCCCGCTCCAGCTCCCTCTCTCGCTCCCGCTGCTGCAGCAGCGTCACCTGGGCGCTCGACTCGCGGAGACTCACCTGAGACACGGGGCCGCTGTCAACAGGGAGAGGACACGTA
>JAFBJZ010000817.1:495000-502500 GCA_016785225.1 Psettodes erumei
AGCCCTCACCTCCACCTCTTCTCACACACACACACACACACACACACACACACACACACACACACACACACACACACACACACACACACACAGGCTGGTTTGTATGCAGACGGACAATCTCCTCCTAACGCACACTCAGCAAAAGATGAGGGGGGGGCATCAGTATTTGGTAGGAAACAGTGGTGTGTTCAGGGTGGGGGAGGAGAAGACAGATGATTGTTTATGATGCATCAGTGATGCCTGTTGTTTTGGTTTTGCATATGACACACACACACACACACACACACACACACACACACTGATGCTCCACGGTTCAGTGGTGTGTGTGTGTGTGTGTGTGTGTGTGTGTGTGTGTTTTTCCGGATGGCTGGAGGCAACTTTCTCTAAAAGGGTTTTTGGTTTTTGTGGCTGAGGAAGATCCGGCTCATTTCCAGCTGGATCGATCTGAACCAGGTCTCCCTGATCCAACCCACTGAGATCCGGTTCTGCAGGACCTTGAGCGGCGCGCGCCCCCCCCCCCCCACACACACACACACACACACACACACACGCCCACGCGGCCCAGACGATGAAGAATGCTGCTCGTCACGCAGCGAGCCGTCAGGCCACATATTGAACATAGCTGCGTCGTTGTTGTAAACAGGAGACAAACAAGTTCAGGGACAGAAGGGACGCAGAGAGAAGGTCACATGACTTAATGACATGAGCTGCATGGGGGGGGACCAGCCAGCCAGCCAATCAGAAGACAGACGTGAAACGTGAAAACACACAGAAACCTGATGAAGAAGAAGTGAAGAACACTCCTGAAGTATGTGGACACCTCCACATCACGTCCATATGTGACCGCTGTAATCTGCTGCTGTACCCCCCCCACCCCCACCTCCCTGTTAATCTGCTGCTGTACCCCCCACCCCCACCTCCCTGTTAATCTGCTGCTGTACCCCCCACCCCCACCTCCCTGTTAATCTGCTGCCACCACCACCACCTCTCCTTGGGATTTGCTCCCAAGAGCATTAGTGAGGTCCAGGAGAGGGTGAAGCTGATGGATGGACCCAACCGGGAACTGACTCCCTCGCGGCGACAGATCATTAAATCGCGCGCCTGTCGCAGGCGTCACCGTGGAAACGGGAGCGTTACTCCCTCGTCTCCTCCCCTGTCGCACCTGTGACAGGTGCCGCAGATGAAGACGAGGCGTCTGTGCGACGGCTTCGTGTCGAGCGGCTCATGCCGCGGTAAGCCCCGGCATAAAGGCGCCGCGATAAGCTCGCCCCGCGGACGTGCACATTTCCCACATTTTCTGAATTCTTGTGTCGCTTTGTGTCGTTGTGCTTTGCGCTGTTTACTTCCATTTGGAAAAAAAAGTCGCCACGACTCACCAGGACGGCGCCAAAGCGCTCCTCCAGCTCGGCCTCGGGCGGCATCGGGAGTTTGGGCCCCGCCGGTTGTTTCTGGGGGCCCGCGGGGCCCGGCGGCGCGCCGACGATGAGGCCTTGACCTCCTTTGAGTTTGGAACCTCCAGGTTTCCCGCTGCGTTCCCCATGACCGTCTGTCCAACAGCTAAAAAAAAAACCCCACAACAAAACGCACAAAAACCCGGCCGCTCGGCTGAACGCGGCGCCAGAGCAGTCCGGTGTGTGAAAGTGAAGTTTAAGGCTCCGGACCGGGACCTGTCGTCACTTCCATGACCCCGCTCCGTCTCTCATGTCCACGTCCTCACGGGGATCAGCGGGGATGAAATCCACCCGCCGCCTCCGAGCGCGAGTCAGGCCTCGCACAGATGCCGATGCATTATGAAACCCTAGAAAGAGGGAAGGGGATATCCTGAGGGCGACGGGCAGGGTGACAGCTGAACGAGTGAAAGAGTGTGTGTGTGTGTGTGTGTGTGTGTGTGTGTGTGTGTGGCGCAGGAACGAGGCTGCAACAGGAAGAAGCGATGAAGACGAGGAGAGGCTTCACTCCCGCGTTTCCATCTGCACAGGTGGAGGAAACCGCTTCCACGGCTGCAGATGAGGCTTCAGGTGAACACCGGACTCGCGTGGGATCCGAGGAGTTCCTCCACCTTCTGCCTCCACGTCCAGAGGACAAACAGAGGACCGGGGAGATCCGGCGGGACGCCCCTGTGTCCACCCGACACGGGGACAGAGTGAGACAGAGACAGAAAAGCGGCGGTGGCTTTACTTCTAACAGCAGAGAGCGACCGGGAGAGCCGAGCTCCCTGGGTCCTAGTGCCTCCGGGTTCAGGCCGCACTTGATGAGTAACCAACAGAAAGGTGAAGCGTCAACTTCCTGACACACGCTGAGTCACAGCTTCTGATGCTAAATCATAAATATTAAAGTTGAATCTGAACAATGGGTCGACCCTACTCGAGTGCAGCGCATTTGTGTTGGGCTGCAACCAAAGAGTACTTCACTTACCGTTATCAATTAATTTGTTTTTTAATCAATTGATCAGTCTATAAAAGATCTGAAAATAATGAGGAATGAGCATCTTTTACTTTTCCAAGTTTACCCTGATGTTAAAACATGGGAAACCAGCAGAAATAGTTTAAGAAGCTTTAAGAGCGATTAACCATCCGTCGCCATGGAGACTCGCCTCGGACCTGCGTCCCATAATCCCTCGCTGCCCAGAGAGGCTCACGCATCACGAGAGGTGGTGACATAACTGTTTTGCTCGGGGAGTAGCGGGCAAGCTGTTACCGGAAGGTGGAAGCGGCCGTTAATAAATCATGAGTGTCATGCTGATACCTGTGTGTCTGGCCCCACCTGGTCAGCAGCTCACACAGGTAATGGAGTGTGTGGAGTGTGTGTGTGTGTGTGTGTGTGTGTGTGTGTGTGTCTGGGGGGGTATAGTAGAGTTACCTAAATGTGATGGTTTGTAACGAAACACAACCAGTCTCCTAGAGTCTGTTTATATATACTCATTTTAATAGGGATGCCAGTATTCACCTGTTATCCAATCAATATGAGACAGGTGAAAGACGTCCCTCAAGAGATGACGTCGCTGCATTATGCTGACATCTAGTGGTCAAACTGCCGCATTACAACCGGACACTGTTTTCATTTCGAGTGCAGAACACTCGAAATCCATGATTTTAACGTTATGAAATTAACTTAGAATAACAAAAATAAATTCACCTTTTTTCTAATGTTAATTTACTATTTTCTAATGTTAATACAAATACTATTAGAGCGACGTTAAGCTCCACCCACCTCCTACGCAAAAAAGAAGCCGCGATCATTATTATCCATCACGAAGTCATCGCGGGGTTGGGTTTTATATCAGAGGGGCTGAAACGCCCCGCTACGCTTGAACGCAACGCGACAAATCCGTTCAGCGAATCAGCTCGCAGTATTCTGTCAGGTGACGGCACCTGTTCAATCAGAGACGCGACAGGTTTCGGAGGGAATTCTACGGAATTTTGGCTCAAAACTCGTCTTCGAGGACCGCCATGTTTTTTTCCCCCGGGACGTAAAAAGAAGGAGAAAAGCGGAAAATGTCGGTGTAAAACCGAGAGTTTTAGCCGACAACGGATACAGAAAAAAATGGGGTTAAACAAGAAAGGAGACTGGGAAAACACCAGCAGAGTCATTTATGATCATCGTTGGTAAGTACCTGTTAAATTTTAATTTATCAGTTATTTGAGTCGTGTACATGGCTTTGGCTTTTCGGTGTTTGTACAACATTAGGTTATATCTTTTCGGGCATGACTGAACTGGAAATTATTTAATGAGAACATAATTGAGACTAATTGAACTTAATTAGTCAGTACATTGGAAATCCCTCAACTCCTCCAGCGGTTCTCTTATTCCGTTGTGTTTTTGTTCGAGAAAAAAAAAAAAAAAACACTTTAACCTCTATGACAGAAAAGAGCAAAATTGGCGCTAAAATCTGAAAAGCAGTAAGTGCTGCCTCTCACAGTGGCACAGGCGCGCGCATATGAAATGTCAACATTACAGCAGTAAATAACTGATATGGGCGCACAAGGAAAAAAAAAAAAAAAAGAACATAGGCAAAACATGATTACCACAGGGAAATAAAGTGAAATTCAGTTCTCCTTTGTTTTTATTTTGGGGGGGCAGTATGTTAACTGGACCCAGCGGCCCTGCCAGCCCTCATCTGAGTGGGTTGTGTTAACGTCCTTAACTGTAACACAAACACACGTGAAAAAGATGAAGTGATTCTTTGATCATCTGCTTTTTGTCATCTGATGAGAAAAAAACCAAACAAACCCACAGTTTGACCACATGTTGAGTTTATGACTGTTTCCATCCACAGGAGCATTGTGACCTATGATGAAGATAACAATGATGATGATGACTATTATGGTGTTGCGCATCAATCTGATGGCGGTGTTGGGGCTGTTTTGTTCTTAGTTTGATCAGATATTTTCCTGGTTTGTTTAAGGGACTTTTGAGGGCAGGATGACTCACGCTCATCTCACTTTGTTTCTACTGTATCACCACAACAACAGATATATACAACAAATTCATAATCTCGAGACAGAACATACAAATGACATTTTGAAGATATTTAATACGCTTGGCAAACACGCAGACGGGCCGGTGTGTGTTGAAATCTTCATTATATACACGTCGCTAGCCGTTGGGAACAAGTTCGTAAAATCTTATTTGGCTCCTGCAACCTGGAACTTGGTGGGAATCACCAGCTCGTTGCTGGAGACGGTGGGAGCGGGCGAGGAGGCGGTGCCGGGCGCCTGCAGGGACAGGCGGAGGCAGCCGGCGTCGTGGACGAGCCTCAGCACGTCCTTGCGGAAGCGCACGCCCACCAGCGCGTACAAGATGGGGTTGAGGCAGCAGCGGGCGTAGGCCAGGGTGCAGGTGACGTACTCCAGCAGGAGGCCGCAGAACTGCCCGGCTATTTTGCGGGACAGCACCACGGTGTACGGCAGCTGGAAGAGCAGGAACACCAGCACCAGGATCACCATCAGCCTCAGGGTTCGCTGCCGCTGCCACTGCTTCCCCCGCCGATGCGCGCTCCCCTCCCACAGCACCCGAGCGATCAGCGAGTAGCTCGTCACCATGACGGAGATGGACAGGCAGAAGACGGCGACGATGGCCGCGTTGGTGGCCATTTTGACCATTCCGCTCTTTTGCATGACGCAGTAGGATTCGCCGCCGAGCTCCGACACCCCGGAGTAGAGGATTTCGGGCAGGCTGAGGAGAACCGCGGCGACCCACACGCCCAGAGCGACCAGCTTCCCGCCTCGCAGGATCCGACCGCGCAGCTTCAGCATCTCCTGGGCCCGGGCCACCACCATGTAGCGGTCCACGCTGATGCAGGCCAGCAGCAGCAGCCCGCTGTACGTGTTGACGGCGTAGCAGGCGCGCATGGCCTTGCAGAGGGCGGCGGAGAAGATCCAGCCCCGGTGGGTCTCGACGGCCTGCAGCGGGAGCGTGAGGAGCAGGAGGAGGTCGGCCAGCGCCAGGTGGAACAGGAAGACGTCGGTCATGGAGCGCAGGTGGAGGCGGCGGTACAGGGCGAAGGTGGCTATCACCAGGCAGTTTCCCGCCACGCCCAGCACGAAGACCAGGCAGAAGACGCAGGTCTGGAAGGTTTTGATGGTGTCCTCGTGCTCGCCGGCCTCGCACCAGCCCGACGGCTCGGCATAGTTGTCGTCTGTGCAGTTCGACGCGTTCCAACTGCCCAAGTCGGAGTCGTAATCGCAGATGTAGTCATGGGAGGTGTTGGTCATTGCTGGTGGGGAAAAGAAGAGGATTATTAATTTAGCTGTGTGTTTTAAAGGCCAAATTAGAGGATCTTCACCAGAACTTGTTTTTAAACCCATTTACAGTAACTTTTTGCGTGGCGACTGATTTACTGTTCCCTTCGAGCAGACTCAGTCTCAATATGAGGAAGTCAGGTGGCAGGTGTGCAGCGGATGAGTCTCGAGTGCGAGTAGGCAGCTGTGGTTTTTCTTTTAGTCATTTAGCAGCCGGGTTGCGTGAGACTGGCACCGGCTCGTTGGCACAGGGGAAAATGTGGGCAGCGCCGAGTCCACAGATCAGTCAGTGTCGCGTGCTAACAAACTTCTGGTACGCAGCCTCCACACTTCATCTGCTGCCGACGGCACTCGCGTCGACAGGGTCGATCTCTGCTCTTTGCTTTTTAATTCTTTTATCGTGCGTGGCGGCAGAGGCACCGAGGAGCTCTCCCATCGACGGGTAAGATGAACCGCAGTCGTACGAGCGGCGCAGGAAGCTGAACCTGGCTCTTTTGTTAAGTAAAAGTGTGATTGTAATCTCTTAAGGCGGTACAGAGAGGAGCGACAGTTGTTAGATGGAGACTAAGAGATTGTGCACGATGTCCCTCAAGTTGGAAATCAGCAATTAACAAATTTAACGAAAAAAGAGGAAAAGTTTTTTGGTACGTTTTTGAGGCAGATGAAGGAAAACGTTCCCACCTTTTGTGCGTCTTTGTGCGAACGAGCGTTTACGACACTGATATTTTCACAGGCCAGCGTAACAAATATTGAGTGAGTGAGTTTTGTTTGCATGCAGCGTAACGCTGAAAAATGTTCCCGTCTTACAGTAGGAGTTCAGTCCTCTTTTATTTATTTTTAATATTTGTGTGTGTGTGTGTGTGTAAATAACAATATGACCTATTTTAACGTTCGCTCTCATTCCCACATGTTGCGTCTCACTGGTTCTGACTCAGTCTCTTTGCTCTGATCTTTGATGCTTTCCAGATATTTGTCGCTTTTCTCACTCACAAACTCCTTGTACAGTAAAATACTTAATATACGGCATACACAATGACATACTGCCCGAAACCCACAATCCACACTTTTGATTTACGATGGTAGACTTAAAAAAAAAAAAAAAAAAAGGTAAAATGTGAAACTCTAATTAGTTTCTCTGCTTAACTGATATAATCTGTAATTTCTGTAATTTCACCCTCGGGCTGTTCAAATTGAATTTTTTTTATTAAATCAAATTTTATCAGTGATGACACCGTTTCTCTCTGTGTCTCAGTAACTAAACTGATGATATTTGTACCTCTCATTTAAATCTTATATTTTTTTGACCTACAATCTTAATCTCAAATTTTTTTTTTTTTTTCCCCTTTAGCTCAATTAATTTTTTTAAAAAGAAGTTTTTAGTTGTGTTGGTTCCAGGCGTGGAGCGCGGCGTTCATGACGCATGGTGTTTATGTTTTACAGTGATTAATCTGTGCAACGTGAAGGCGGTTGTTAATTTGAGCCTTAGAAAATATACACCATGTATTAATATTGTCTTTCTGAACTTTGCAGATTTGTCTCTAATTTTTTTATATATATATATTTAAATTTCTTGATGTCAATTAGAGCAGGTCAAAAATATTTATTTCAGCTTTTACACCAGAACTAAATAAATTAAAATACCGTCCGACGTTTTCGGGTTTCGACTGCACATGAATGTTGTTTCAGTTTGTGTAGGCAGTTGTTGTTGTCTTTGTTTCACTGCAGTTTTGTGTGTGTGTGTGTGTGTGTGTGTGTGATA
>JAFBJZ010000817.1:505000-560000 GCA_016785225.1 Psettodes erumei
TAAAAGACGGCGCTTTGTTTTATTCTAATAAAGACACACACAGGAGACGAGG
Organism: Psettodes erumei; assembly: GCA_016785225.1. Taxonomy (NCBI): domain Eukaryota; kingdom Metazoa; phylum Chordata; class Actinopteri; order Pleuronectiformes; family Psettodidae; genus Psettodes; species Psettodes erumei. The sequence goes on from JAFBJZ010000817.1 coordinate 505,053, forward strand.
TGACACATTAATGGGGGGGGGGGCCAAGAGGCCGGAGGCCGGAGGCCGGAAGTCAGATTAAGATCGAGATGACCAGAAATAATCCATTAGAATAAAGAATCACGTGAAAGATGAACTCAGGTCCAGATTAAAAAGGGAGTTCTCGCGCTCTCTCTCCTCTCGTTCTGTCGCTCAGCCGATTTTTATCAGGTGTGTTTCACCGTCACTGGAACGCACACACACACACACACACACACACACACACTACACAGTCAGCACCTCAGAGATAAAGAGGGCCGGGCCTCTTCTTTAACCCGCTCGGCTCTCGGTCCACCAGCTCCACAGAAACGCCTCGGGTCACGGGCCGGTCTCTGAGGTTAGCGCTGCTCTGCCGCGTCAGCCGCCATGATCCTGTACCTGCTCGCGCCTCTCCTGGTCGTAGGTACGCGCCCCGACGCCGCGCCGCTCTTCTCTTTTTGACACGGGTTAAAGTCGGAGGCTCTTCTCTTGGAATTTCCTGGGTTTTGTTTTTGGATTTCCTGCATGTTTCCATTGTTGTGGCACTGTGTGGGATCGATGGAGGACGGAGAGAGACGGCGCCGTGTGAAAACATGTTTTGCTTTTTAATCTGTGTGCGCAGGTGTTGAATCCCAAACTGCCAACGTGACGGAGGACGATCTGCGGCGAACGTTCAACGTGTCCGCCGGTTACAACGGTAAGACGTTTGTGTTTTTCACCACGTCGATTAATCGTTCAGGTCGGCGTGAAGCGAGCGTCGGTCGATTAAAGGCAGACAGCTGTCGCCGCCTTCGTTTTCAGGCACTTGTTCGTTATGAAACATTAAAAAAAAAAAGAATTAGGCAGTGACCATCAGAGCGACAGGTGACGTCTGGTGGAGGCTTTTTGATTAAATATTCACTTTTCAGTGACGCAGGATAAAGAAAAGCAGCAAATCTTCCCCTTTGAGAGGCTGAAATTTCTGCTCCGACCTCATTTCACGTGAAAACGCTGTTTTATTTAAATTATTTTTCTCTGCAGGGACGATGAATAGAAAACCAGGCAACGTCAGCTCACACGAAGACGAGATGAGTCGGGTTGAGGAAGCGTTGCACGGCAACCACACGTCCCCGTTCGTCGCCGAGGACGACGGTGGGTTAAAAAAGGAAACGGGCGTCCTTATCAGCGCCGTTAAAGTTTCCTGTGTGCGCGTCATTTGGCTAACGTGTTGTGTGTGTGTGTGTGTGTGTTTTTCTTGCTCTGCAGAGGATTTCCAGGACCAGGAAAGGGAGTTCCCAAACAGAAGCTGTTACCGTGACGACCTGGTGAAGTTCAGTCACGACTACTGTGGATTGGCTTTCCACGAGGAAATGGCGCGGATCGGCCCCGAGCGCTGGTGTCAGCTGGAGAGGATCGCCAGGTCCGGAGCGCGTTTGTCCACGCATCTTCCTGAAGTTCACTAAAACTTTTTTTTTTGTTTAGTTGCTGGAATGAGTCGGAGTTGACAAATGAGTAACTTCTGTGCAATTTTCATCATTCCTCTTCTGTTCGCGTCACTGCAGGGGCTTCCTTAATTTGTCCCCGTAGGTGTCGGAAAACCCCCCGAGACGTTCAGTTTCAGTTTCAGTTAAAACCTCGAGGCGACGGGATTAAAGCCGGGACCTGATTTTATTTTTTTTTTCCCCGTTTCCTCGTCTGTCGCAGGCCGTACAGCGACGTGACGTCCTGTCTGGAGGAGCTGTCCCAGTTCTTCAACTGCTACTTCCCCAACCCCGAAATCCAGGACTTCTTCGTCGGCGTCCACTCCTACTACTTCCAGAACTGCACCTCGGAGGACGGGCGGCTGGAGGACGCGCCCCACTGGCTGGTGATGGTCCTCACCCTCGTCCCCGTGAGTCTCATCCCCGTCCTGGTTTATCTGGTGGTTTGGAAAAGCAACGTCCAAGAGTGACCCGTTTCCCGTACGCGGCGGTCGGCAACCGCCGTTTCCTGTGAAAATGTGTTTCTGGTTGAAATACGTCAGCTGGGCTGAAAAAAAAAATAACTTCACACCCCGTGACTGTGACACGGAAACCGCTGTACGCTTTAAAAACGATAAAGTTTTATATAGTTATATATACATTTAGCTTGTTTTCTTTTCGTCTACATGAATGTCTTGACAAATGAGGCTTAATTCGCGGCAGCGCAGCCAGCTGCTAGTTAGCTTAGCTTAGCACAAAGACCGGGGAAAACAGTTGTTTGTGCTAAGCTAAGCTAAGCTAGCCACTTCCAACACGTGGAAGACACCCGCTCTCGTGTGAAGGCTCTTCTCCAGACGTGGCTGTAATATTACTCTGTTTACTGTAAGAAAAAGTTTATAAATAAATACTACAACATGTATATGTATATATAAATATATATATATACATATATGAAGTGTGGCTGTCCTCGTTTGGTGTGTGTTTTTTGTGTTAACGGCGATGAGGATCGTTGTGGATGTTTGAGAGGTTGCGCATTCCTTATCATCTCCTGTGATGTCACACACACACACACACACACACACACACACATCCATAATATAATGTATATATATATATATAAACACACTGTGCCAGAGGAAACGGCGCCACCTGCTGGCTCAAATCGGGGCAGTAAAAATCAACTTCATTTAAATGGTGGAACAAAAAGTGATTTTTGTGTTGAAACAGTCACACGTTGTGTTGTGAGGAGATCAGGTGTCATCACACAGGTGGCCATTGTTACAGCATCTGCACCTGCGTCAGGTAAGGTGGGGGTGGGGGTTTAAAGGAGGAGGTGTTGATGCCTTGGCACTCACTCCTGCTGTGTCCTCCTACCTGAGTCTACCTGAGACTCCCGGCTCATATCGGCGCTTATAACGTCACCCCAGGTGAGTCCCGCGGCGTGTTGTCATATAGGTAAGTGATACAGCGCGTGGCACGTGCAGGTGACGTCTTTATTTCTGTTGTGTTAAAATACTCCTAATCTGTGCATGTGGGATTATACTGAAGGTGTGTACAGTACGTCTTTTGAACTTCAAAGTAACTAGTAACTGTACTGCAGTAAAAAAAAAGTACCATATTTTTTTCCTCTTTACCAGAGTAAAATACTGACGCAGCATAATCGCCGTGACGTCATATTATCATATCTGATGTCTGATGTCTGATGTCTACGCTGTGTGTGTGTTGGGGGGGGGGGGTGAAGTTGTGTGATGCATAACAGGAAACCCGCAGGGCGAACAAACTCGTTTTTTTTTTGTTGTTAATCTTAATTTGCGTCTGGTGTCTGGAAGCGGCGGCAACACTGGCTCCTTTCATTCAGGTGTTCGCTGTGTGCACAGGTGGACCATGACTCACGAGCCCGCGCGAGCGGCCGAGCGGGACACCGGTGAGTACCGACACACACACACACACACACACACACACACACGATGCGGAATAACGCGTAATCCCGGTTTAAAAAAAATAAAGCAAACAGCGTCGTCCGTGCGTTGGTCCCCCGGTAACGGTAACGTCCCCGGATGTAACGTGCGGCTCTTGGTTCCAGGTTGCTGCTGCAGCGGAGGTCACGTGACCCGCCTCTGTCCGCTGGCCGGCCTGTCGACGCTCTGCGTGCTGCTGCTCGTGGCCTGCGCGTCGCTCTCCGTCCTGTGTACGTGCGCGTTGGTGACGTGGTTGTGTGTCACCTTGTGTTGTTGTTGTTGTTGTTTTGGATTAACGACTCTTTGTCTTCCAGATAAGAACGAGTGGGACGGTCAGGCGGATTTGAGCCGCCTGCTCGATTACCAGAACATGAGTGAAGGCCGCCTGGCTCTCGCCCGCGCCAACGCCGACCTGCAGCAGGACAACGCCGCCCTGAGGGTGCGCGCCGCTCGCCTGGATGAGCAGAACCGGCTCCTCGGCGGGACCGCGGCCTCGCTCCGCGCCGCGAACCTCGCCCTGCGCTCGCAGAGCGGCGAGCTCGCGGCGCGAATCGTCAATCTGACCTCCGCCAACTTGCAGCTGGTGCGGGGCCACGAGCGTCTGGCGCGGCACGCCGGCGAGCAGGAGGCGCGGAGGCTGAACATGTCGCGCGCCATCGAGCGGCTGGCGGGCTCCGGCGCCCGGCTGCGGGAGGAGACGCGGCGGTTGTCCGAGGTCAGCGGCCTCCTGAGGGACGAGCTGCTCCAGGTGAGGCGGGAGAACCGGGAGCTCGCGGACGACAACCGCAGGTGTCAGGTAGAAACGAGGAACCTGAGCTCCGCGCTGGTCCGACAGCGGCGGGAAGCGGCGGCGGCGGCGCTCGGACGTTCGGCGAACGAGTCGTACCGCTCGTTGGACCGCTACTGCCCCGTGGTGAATCAGAAAACCAAAGGTGAGCGCACGCAGATGTGAAAACCCACAATGCACCTGGATTTCAACCCTCACGCCCTCGACCCCCCAACAGAGCGGATTTGCAAAAAATGCCAGGACAGCTGGACGCTGTTCGAGACCAAGTGCTACTACTTCTCCACCCGCCTGCTGCCCTGGAGCGCCGGCAGAGCCTGGTGCCGGACACAAGGGGGCGACCTGCTCGTGGTCGACAGCGAGCGGGAACAGGTGGGGGCCGCGAGGAGACGGCGTGCTGCGAGTTCACGAATCTGATATAATCTTAAAAAGATTAAATTTCTCCCTTTTGTTAGAGGTTTGTTTTCGATGCCAGTCGGGAGCCGGACCGGTCCGGCGCCGGGCTGTGGATCGGGGCGACCGACGCGAGAGGAGGAGGGCGTGTGGCGCTGGGTGGACGGCAGCGAAGTCGCCTCTGACGTACGGTGAGCGACGGCGCCGGACGCTGCTAACGAACCCAACTCGCCGAAACGGGCGTCATTTTTATTTCAACAAAACCGTATGAAGGACGTCTGCTCTCTCGCCGCAGGTACTGGCTGAGCGGACCGGACCTCGGGTCCGAGCGCGGCGACCCGCTCGGCGAAGACTGCGCACGCATCGATAACGGCGAACGTGCGCTGACGTCCTGGGCGGCCGGTCCCTGCAGGGCGTCTTACAGATGGATCTGCGAGAAGAACGTTTAGTCGTCCACAAACATCTTTTATTTCCCGTTCCACGTCACAGTGTGATTTTTTTTACATACGAATATGCATGAATCAATGTCTTTTGTCTTCTCTTTGTATAATTCGTACATAATTAAAGCGTTAGTACACGTTATATAACAAGAAAACTGTTCAGATGATTTGTACTTGTATTTTTAGGGTTGTCATTAAAGCCCGCGTGTTGTCCACCTGCTGATATTTTCCTTCCCTGATTTAAAAAAAAAAAAAAAAGGTGATTAGTAATTTATATAATAGTATTTTTTTCTCCTTCATATGGAGTTTATATCCCGCAGCACGTGAGGTGTCTACTCCTGCTTGGGTTTTCTCCTCCGGCACAGTCGGGAGCACAGGAATCGTGCCGACGCCGCCACGGTCGCCGTCAGGAGCAGCAGGATGGCGGACAGGAAGCACGCCACGTCCAGGGAGTGATAGGCGTACCACGGCATCATGTAGGACTCGGTGCGCAGATGCGACGCCCCTCGGTGCCTCATGACGAACTCGATCCAGAAGAACGCCGTCTCCAGAGGATGCGCGGGCTTGTCCCGATGGAGATCGGAGAGACGCCTCATGTTGTTCCTGTAGGACGGATCGTGGAGAACTTCTCGTACCGCTTCCAGGAAGCTCTGGCGCGTGAGCTCGGTCGCTCGCACCACCTTGGCGGCTCCTCGGGTTTCCAGCCTCAGGACGTTTTCGAACTGGTCGAACAGCAGAGGAACGCCTATTACCGGAACCCCGTGGTAGATGGACTCGTAGATCCCGTTGGTGCCGCAGTGGGCCACGAAGGCCCTGACCTTCGGGTGGCCCAGGAGGTCGTTCTGGGGCATCCACTCCACCAGAAGGGTGTTGTTGCCCAGGTTGCGGGGGCGCTCGCCGACGTGCCTCCATATGACCTTCTGGGGGATTTGGGCGAAGGCGGCGGCGATCTCGGAGGTGATCTCCACGGGCAGACCTTTAACCAGCGTACCGAGAGACATCACGATGAACCCGTGCTCTCCAGAGCTCTGAACAAACTCCTCCAGCTCCGGCGACAGAGGCTCCGAGGGCTTACACTGAAAACCGCCGATGTAGAAAACGTTCGGCATGGTCGGTCTGGGGAACTCGAAGACGAAGTCCACCCTCATGAGCCAGATGTCTGCGCTTTGCAGCAGCTGATAGAAGTTCACGTCTGGGCCGAAGTACCTGTCCACCAGTCTGTCGTAGTGAGGACACACTATGAACCTGTCAATGCACATGTTGAGGACGTAGAATAACGTGTTTTTAACTCTTTCCCCGAACGTCATCTTGCTCGACACGGCGTAGCCCGAGGTCGGGACGTAGGACGTCGGAGACGGAGCGACCACAAAATGCCCCTCCCCGCTGGTGATCCACCTCACGTTAAAAACCATGGGCAGCTGAAGTTCGTGGGCCACCAGAACCCCAAAGGGCAACCCCGGGTCTATGAGGGCCATGTCGAACTGTGCGTCCCGGATGCTCTGCATAAGAGTTTTGTTCTCAAACATCTCCACGGCCAGCTGGCTGGCCTGTTGGTGGATGTCTGACAGCGTGCCGAGCATCTCCCAGTAGAAGTTCATGAAGGCGACGGGAGACGCCCCCTCTTTCTGGATCGCCAGCATCTTCACCAGGAAGGTCACGAAAAAGTCCTGCTCCTCGATGTTGATGGCCTCCGGCAGGGCGACCGTGACGGAGCGGTAATGCGGCGCGGACTCCTTGACGTACCAGCTGGTGGCCGAGCGGACCACGGTGACCTGGTGGCCCCGGGCGTGCAGGCCCTGGATCAGCAGGTTCATGTTGACCCAGTGGCTGCCGTCCACCGGGAACACCAGGATCTTTCCACCCAGGACGCCGGGACTCGTCAGGAGGAAGACCAGAAGAAGGAGAGGAAGTCCCGGCATGATCCCCATGGGTTAACTCTGAGGGGAAAGAATGAAACACACAAGTGAAATGTGAGCAGGTTTAGATCTTATCTATAACATATAGTTCTGAGCTTTAACATTTCCTACATGTTGCCTCTGGCAAAGATTTGCGCCTGAAACCGGAGTGAAGTTGCAAAAACAACCGTGAAATGTTTCTTTAAGATCTCAAAGTCCGGTGGAATTAGTTCACGGACCAACACCTCAGTCTGCAGCCACACACAACACAACACAACACAACACAACACAACACAACACAACACAACAGCGACACGAGAAACACGTCCTGAAGGGAGCGAGGCTGGAAGTGGAAACAACCGCCTGCAGCAGCAGAAATTCCCGCACAGGAACAGCGGAAAAATCCCGAGGCTGCTGCTCAGCGAATGGTGGAAAAACTGCACCTTAAATCCCCGACGCTCCGAAACCCCCGGCGAGGACGAGCGAGGAAACGTGGAAGAGATTCCAAACTCCAAATCCCACTTATTGTGTTACATAAGGAAGGAGAGGGGGGGGGGGCTGTAAAACAAACATGTGTGCAGTTAGAAAGGAGACTGATCCCTCCCCCACTGCAGTTTCTTTTTTTTTCCCCTCTGCTTTGTGTTGAAGTGTGGAGGATGTCTGGCCGAGCTTCTCCAACGAGTTTTCCCTGGAAGGAGCGAATCCTCGACCACTTTATTTATTTATATGTTGTTGTTGTTTTTGTTTTTTTTTAAAAACGTTCGGCCCGCTGAAGAAACTCTGGCTCTTCCTGGTGTTTCTGGCCCAGTGACAGTGAGATATTATCACCTTGTAAAACCGTTATAGCCGTAGGTTTAGCATGCGGTCGCACATTCGGCCGAGCAACATTCACACAAATGCTCAGTTTATGAATATTATCTCTCTCTCTCTCTCTTTTTTTTTTTTTTTTGCTTGACTTTCGGTGCAGATGTTGTCGATTACGAATCTGGTTTTATCAGCTGTTTTGTTTTATTACAAAACTGCTGTTGGTAAGAAAGACACAGATAAAGGCAGCGAGACTTTTCCTGTAGAAAACCCCAAAAATAAAGGGGGGGGGGACTCGGCCTCCTGGAAGTTGGAGCCACAGGGGAGGATGTGGTGCGATTCATAATAAATAATAATAAACTTTATTTCTATGGGTTGTTCACGTGGGGAGTCACATTATTCTGGGTGCGAGTCGCAGGATGAGGAGAATTCAAACTCGTTTGTGTTTCTGCCGGTGGAGTGTGGTGGTTTGTGTAAAATAAAACAAAACTGGAGGAGGCAGGAGGAATAAATAAACAAGAAGTAAATGTTTATGTGATGTAAACAAACAGTCGAGATTATTGTCTCACAGCGGTTTGCTTAAACCGACTATATCTTGAAATGCAATCGTTAAATGACGAAGAGTTTTAAATGTGAAACGCACATCTGCTAAACATCAGCTTCCTCCTCAGTTATCTTTTTAAAAAGTTTTAAATTTAGTGGCGTCATAATCGAGGCCTTGTGAGTATTTTACTTTGTGAAACTGTGTTAAATTTCCTTTACAAATGTTTTATTTTTGACTCCTTCTTTCATAGGATTAAATAAATTGAGTATGAAATGAAATGAAATGAAGATTCATTGCTGTAATCTCATTTCCCTCAGAGATAAAATGTCTGAGCTTCAGTGAAACTCAGTGAGCGGATGCAGGAATAGAGTTTATGATGCAAATTGAGACATTTGTTTAAGATAAAAATGTAAATCCTGTACATATATATATATATATCCTGCTCCATGTATTTTTTTTAAAATTATTTTATTTAAAAAAAAAAAAAATCTCCCTCTCGCCCACCTGGGCGGTGTTTTTCCTTCAGACTCGGGCCCTCTACCAGAGGCCTGGGAGTCTGAGGGTTCTGCGCAGGATCTTAGCTGTTCCTAGCAATGCGCTCTTTTGGACAGAGATCTCCGATGTTGTTCCTGGTATCTGTTGGAGCCATCCTTCCAGCTTGGGGGTCACCGCCCCTAGTGCCCCGATCACTATTGGTACCACAGATGCCTTCACACCCCACATTTTCTCTATCTCCTTTTTCAGCCCTTGGTATTTCTCGAGCTTCTCATGTTCTTTCTTTCTGATGTTGCTATCGCTGGGGATTGCTACATCTATCACTACTACTGTCTTCCGATGTTTATCCACCGCCACTATGTCAGGCTGGTTGGCCATCACCATCTTGTCAGTCTGGATCTGGAAGTCCCACAGGATCTTGGCCTGTTTGTTCTCTGTCACCTTTTCTTGTCTGGTGTGGTAGATCCCGGCCTATACGTGCAGGCAGCACTCCTCGCCACTAGGTGGCAGCATTGCACCACCTGAGGGAGTCTCACCTGTCCTGTGAGGTTGGTGTAACTTTTCCCTTCTGGTTCGCTGGGTAATGTAATGAGATGTTTGTTTCAGCTTTAACCTCACGCTGTAATTTGGAGGACGCCGGTGTTCGGTGGAAGTTTTTAATGAATCGCGAACGCAGAAATTATATCTATGCAAATCGCAAACAAGTCGACGGGAGGCGGCCCTGAACCCGCTCCACGAGTTGGACTCGACTGTTGGGAGACTTTGCCAGGACACGTTTTTCTTCTTCTTCTTTTGTGTAATGATCACTCAGACGCGTTGTTGTTTTTTTCGTCACACCAGACTGGATTTATTGCATGAACGCGAACGCACCGGGGCCTCGATCTGGACAGGAATCTCAGTAGTGCTGGCGCATGGGGGGCGAGAAGACCTTGTCCCACACCTCCACCTTCATGATGGCCCTGCCCATCGGGGACATGGTGGCCATGATGTCCAGGTTGGCGCCCTCGTGCGTGAGCCCGCAGCCTTTGGCCTCCACCCGCTTGAAGTTCTGCTGGTCCTTGTCGTAGTACATCTCCTTGTACAGGGCCTCGTCGCACTCCTTCTCCAGGTGGTACAGCCCCACCGCCACCCAGTTCTGGTACAGGTTGTAGTCGTAGGGCACGGAGAACAGGATGGCCAGCTTCTCTTTGGCGCAGTTGCCGTGCTTCTCGAACAGGTCGTAGGTCAGGACGCCCACCGTGCCGGAGGCCTTGGCGCTGGTCTTGGTGAAGTTGCACACCTCGGTTTTCAGCGGGCGCACGGTGGGCTGGGGGGGGCTGTGGCAGGCGCCGCTCTCCAGGTAAACCCTGGAGAAAAGAGGAAGGGGTTGAGTCGAAGGGACGGGGGGTCGGTTTGGCGGCGGCGGCGGCGGCGGCCGTCTTACTTGGGGTCCAGCAGGCAGTAGTTATTGGTGAGGTTGGTGATCTCGATGGTGACGTTCCTGCGGCTCGTCATGTTGGCGGCCAGAGCTTCTGCGGACTCCGTCATGTCGTCGCTCGTCAGCGCTGCGATCGAGACGGAGGGGGCGTCAGCTGCAGTTATATTAGCGTGTGAATCCCCCCCCCCCAAGCGTCGACTTACCTGTGCAGATCCGCAGGTGTGCTCCTCACTCGGGCGGTGGCAGATCTGAACGTGCCGGGATCGGGCTCTGCTCTCACTTTGGGGAAGGTGCGGCGGCTGAAGTCTGTCTCCGCCCACACACCCTCCGACCTCCATCTTCGCGTCAGGTATGCGCGGGGTGTGACCGACAACGACAACAACAACACAACGGTCGCCGCTCTGTACCCGTGTTGTGTTTGCGGCGCTGGAAGCCGGTTTGTGCGGCTTTTTTTCCGTGGAACTTTCCTCATGCCTGAGCGTCTCGTCACGCGCCACACCTCTGTGTGTGGGTCTGTTGTGTGTCTGTTTTCTTTGCGATCACGTTTGTGATTCGCGTTCGCCTCCTTCGCTAAACTCGTGTGGTTTTCTGCACGAATTAAAGACGATGCAATGAAAGTCAAAGACAAGAAATCACGTCAAGTGTTTTTTTGTTTTTATTGATTTAAAGCACCCGTACATGACAGACACACATGGTGCAGGTCTCCGGGGTTCGCGTTACACACTGACGAGCGACGTTTTCATCTGCCCATCTTGTCGTACACCTCCAGTTTGATGATCGCCCGGCCCTCGTTGGACATGCAGGACCTCACGTCCAGCATCGTCCCTTTGTACTTCACCCCGGAGCCGTCGGCCTCGTGGCGCAGGAAGTTGGCGAAGTCCTTCCCCTCGTACATGTGCTCGAACAGCTTCTTGTCGCACGCCCGCTCTTTCTCGAAGATGCCCACCCCCAGCCAGTTCTTGTAGAAGTTGTAGTCGAAGGGCACGGAGAACATGACGGCCATCAGCTCTTCGCTCCGGCGTTTCTGCATGTTGAACAGCTCGTAGGTCAGGACGCCCACGGCGCCGGACGCCGTGTTGTCGTCCTTGGTGAAGGAGCACACCTCGCTCTTGTTGGTGCGCACGGTGGGCTGCGGGGGGCTGAAGGGGAAGCCGCTCTCCATGTGGACCCTGGAGAGAGTCGACGCGGGAGTACGAGCACATTATCAAAAAACAACCGCGCTGCGGAGAGATGAGGCGGCGGGGGAACGCTCGGGGTCGCGAGGCGAGGGGCGGGGTCTTACTTCGGGTTGACGAGACAGTAGAGGGAGCTGACGTTGGTTATCTCCACGGTGCAGTTGCGGTTGGTGGTGAGGGTGACGGAGTGGGACTCGGCGGTCTCGGGCATGGCGGCTGAGCTGGGGACGGCAGAAACCCGTCAGCTTCGTGGCGAAGGAACGAAACCGTGCGGCCTGACGCCTCCTGCTCGACTTTCGCGCGGCAAACGTGTTTGATCTCCACGCAAGAGAAGCGCTGCAGACTTTTACCCGCAAAGTATTTAACAGGAGAAATAATAAAATGCACTCACCTGGCTTTGTGTCACACACACACACACACAGGGCGGCAGAGAGTCCTCTGAAACCAGGTCGGCGTTGCGTCGGGAGGAAGGTGCGAGGACACGCCCCTCAGCCTTCAGGAGGCGCCTGCGCCAATGAGCAGGTAACGTCAGGTCCACGTGAGGGAACTTCAACTCCCGTTCTGACGAAAGGTCGCTCCTCAAACGGCAGATTGGCGGTTGAAATACCTGAGGAGCGGCAGCAGCAGCAGCCCCGCCCGCCCGATCCGGACCAGCTCACCTGAGAGAACTCATTTGTCACGTCTGTTCTCGTTGTGGGTTTACGGGTGTTGGCTCGGCGCAGATTTCTCATCTTAGGGTCTTGGACGCAGACTCGGGGGACTGGGGGTGCAGCAGGAGACGCGCAACCACAAAGAGACGCAACGCGACCGCAAAGAGACGCAACACGACCGCAAAGAGACACCGAGAGGCGGCACACGTGGTGCAGCACCTCGCTCATCATCGTCTTCTTCACTCATTGCCCGCGTCGCTCTCGCCTCTTGTATTTGTGCAACTTTAGCTCCATCTTGTGGTGAAGAAGAACGTTTAACATCAAGACAGAATATTTGTTTTACAGTTTATTGGTTTACTCATGCGACTGTTAAACAGCTAAAAGACGTCAAACTAAATATAAAAGATGTACAGAAGTTACGCACGATCCCAATTCCTAAAAAACAACGAAAGCCAGCGGCACCGTTCTGTACAAAGGATTTTTAAACCTGCTGTCACCCAGAGCGCAGCGATAGTGTGTGTACACAGCTGATCAGCTGATCAGCTGATCGGTGGAGGATCAATACGTGTGTGTGTGTCACTTCAGAGGGAACGCGGCTCCGGCGGCGACGGACGGCAGCGACGTCCTCTCCTCGATCCACCGGTTGTAGTTGGTGACCTTGGTGTAGACGCCGGGTCGAAACTGGCGGCCGCAGCCGTCGCCCCAGCTGATGACGCCGAACTGGAAGAGCCGCCCCCCCGCCTCGCACACCAGGGGCCCCCCCGAGTCTCCCTGCAGGGGGGCAGGATAAGCGAGGCGTAAGAAAATAAAGGAGAAGTCGGCATGCCGTCGAGTCGGGACATGTGTGGAAATACCTGGCAGGCGTCCTGGCTCCAGTCGGGCCGACCGGCGCAGAACATGTTGTCGGTGATCATGTTTTCGTAATAGTCGCTGTGTCGACACACGGCGTCGGCGAGGACGCTGACCCGGGCCTCTCTGAGGTACTGAGACCGGTACCACAGCCCTGCGGCGATACAGGGGGGGAACGTGCCAATTTAAAGCTGGTGTTGTTTTCCTTTCATCCAGAACCCGAACCAGAACCAGAACCAGAACTGTTCCCTGAGAGGAAGCCGGTCCTCACCTTGTTTCTCTTTGCCGTACCCGGCGATCTCGCAGGTGACGCCGGGCTGGAGGTTCTGCCGGGGCGGCGGCAGGCAGACGGGTCTCACCCAGCGACTGTCCCGCGCGCACTGACCGTGTTTGGCCTTCAGCTTCAGCAGCGCTGCGGGGGGGGAGGGATCAGCGGTCCGGTTACCTGGACGCCGGCGCCGCACGAGCTCGGACGACAGACTGAACCGAACCGTGTGCGGACGGGACGCGTCATACCGATGTCGTTGTTGAAGTCGCCCCGGCTGTTGTCGAACCCGTCGTGGACGAGGATCCGCTCCACCCGGAACGTTTGCTCGGCGGCGGCGTTGGTCTCGTTCAGGGCGTTCTTCCCCAGGGTGACGTAGAAGCGCCGCTCTTTGGCGCGGGAGCTGAAACGCAAATTCACAACCTCGGTCGCCAGCCGCTTCTTTCGGGGTTTCCGCGGAAACCGTCTCGCTCCCTACCCGTCGGGGAAGCAGTGGGCGGCCGTCAGGACCCAGCAGGCGGAGATCAGGCTCCCCCCGCAGCGGAAAACCTTCTCTTTGGATTTGCTGCGCCAAAATATGGCGGCGACCCACGGGTGGGACTCCACCGCGGCGACCGCTCCACCCACGATCTTCATCTGCTTTCTCCTGGAGCGGCGGCCGCACGCGGACTCTGCAGCTGGGGCGGCGAGCAAAGTGTGTGTCCCCCTTCACCTCGACCCCAGCGTGACCCCCAGCGTGACCCCCAGCGTGACCCCCACCCCCCGACAGAGCCCGACCGTGCAGTGAGGTGGTGGACTTACCTGGCTGCGGCTCTGTGGGTGGAGGCGGAGGCGGAGCTGGAACTGAAAGATCAGAGACGGTTTTTGTTTTTAGCGCCGCCGAAGCGTCGAAACGGCTGGAAACGGGGAAAAATAAACGTACGCGACTCCGAACCGCAGCGTGGAATATCGCAGTATTCCCACGCCCGCTGCCGGTTCCTCCGAACGTAACACCAGGGACGCCGCCTGTAGTCGATGTTCCTGAGGGAGAAACGAAAACACGGAATCCCATTTTACCGACTGAACGTCAGGACGTTAAGTCAAGACTTTGCATATTTTTAAACCCCCGGTTCACGCTACAACCCCCAGGGATTGATGGGTAATCCGATTCAGATTACCTGCAGTAGTTGTGTCTCCCTGCGTTGACGTCTGAGGACAAGTACTTGTCCCTGACGTCCGGGTCCCAGTCCTCACACGTCCGTCCACTCTCTGATCTGGACTCGGTGCCTCTGTAGTAGAGCCCCACTCCCTCGTAGCAGTGAGGAGCCTTCGCTGAAGAAGAAGAAGAAGAAGAAGAAGAAGAAGAAGAAGAGTTTTATTTTTAAAGAAAATGTGAAGACGTGGACGGTGGTTTGGTTCTGGGCTCGGCCCGCTCACCTGCCTCGCAGCGCGCCCCCTCGTACCCGTCGGCGCACAGACAGAACATGTGCTCCCCGCTCGTCAGCGACGGGACCGAGGTGCCTCCGTTCAGACAGATCCCGCCTGACAAAACGACACGACAACGTCCTGACGACTCAACCCGACCCACGGCGCCCCGACAAATCCCGGGGGTGTTTTTCTCACCTGAACTTTCCGAGGAGGAGAAGGAAAACAAGGAGGACGAGGAGGACGAAGACGAGGAGAAAATGGAACTTCTCTGCCGCCTCCTTCCAGTCGACGAGCCCTAAGGGTAGAAAGAGTTAAACGAATTCTGTAAAAACGAAGCGTGGGAGCGAGCTCCGCGAGCGTCCTCACCGCCTCAGCGGTGGACAGGGCCGCCACGGTCCAGACCAGGACGCAGACGTTCTTCATCGTCCTCGCGTCGCCTCGCTGCAGGAACGCTGACATGAGCCTGCTCGCACAGATCCGTGTGGGAGCCTCCTGCGGGGGTTTAATGTGTTTAGTCTGTTGTATGCAGGAGGGAGGGGGGGAGGGGGGGAGGAGGGGGAGGCGGCAGGGGGGGGGTAGCTCTGATACTTGATGTGGTGTGAGGACATGTTTGCATGGCGAGCAAATGAGTCAGAGTTGGGAATCCACATCGTCGATTCCCAGGAAGCATTTATCAATACCTCCTGGTAAATCAGACACTGTGGTCTCTGGATTAATCTGGATTAAGACTGGATTGTGGTCTCCACGCCCTGTGACACCACGACCTCACCTGTTGGGTAAAACAATACTGGTGATTGTGCTAATAATGTGTGTGTGTTGAATTTTAAATTATTTATAGCCAGGAATTATTTACCATAACTATACATTACATTTTTTTTATTTTAATTAAAATAATTTTCTAATTAAATTCAGTGAATTAAAACTAGATTAACGCTAACTGATTGCTGTGTTGTTGTTTGTTTATGTTTCACTGGAGGTCACTGTTGCTCCGTTAATGTCAGAGCTCATTTATCCCGACCGCACCTGAAGTGTCACCAACATCGCGCTCTCCTTCCGCCTGAGCCCGCACGTTAGAACTGGTGAGAAAAACAAACACACGCAACACGTTGTGACATACGGGTGATGATGATGATGATGATGATGAAGATGGGGATGAAGACGCCGGTCTTTTTCTTCTGCTCCCGAGTCGCCGTCATCGCCGCTTTACGTGTAAACGACGCAACAAACCGCGTTGATGTGAAAACAAATATGTACATTAGGATCCCGGAAGTCGCTCCGCTTGGATCCTGCTTGGCCGGTGCTGCGTTCAAGCGCCTTCGGAACTTTGCAAACGCAGAAAACAGAACGAGACGTTTACGTGTTTGTAGATTCATTTAAACAACAACAATCACACTTTTATTACAATAGCGATTTAAGCCGAGAGGCTGCGGAAACGGCAGCCGTGTGTGTAAACGCACGCGGGCTGGATGCCGCGGTTTCCGAGCGGCGCGTGAACGCCGCAGCGGCACGGCCGCGAGCGGTGGATGAGGCGGATTATCCTCCTGCGCGGTGACTCGGCGTCGACAGAGCCATGGGGAACGCCGACACCAAACTCCACTTCAGGAAGGCGGTGATCCAGCTCACCACCAAAACACAGGTCCGTCTTTTATTATCAATAATATTATTATTAGTTTTTAAATTAATTTAAATGGGGACAGGAGCGGGGAAACAGCGCGGAAAGGTGCGCGCTGTGCAGATAAAGTTGGTACCAGATGGCAGCGTCAACCCGCAGCCCTGATGGTTCAAAGAGGAGGAGAGAAAAAAAAAAAAAACAAGGAAACATCTGTTTAAAAACGAGGATTTTCTGAACATTGTTGTTTGTTTTCTCACTTTCACGCGTTGGTTTTGGTCTCCGGACGAACAATTTCGCGTTTATTGTTGTCAAATGAAGCAGCTTTGTTTTTAACAGGTGCATTTAAGGTGGGACTAAGTAGACACGAGCTGCAGCGATTAATCAATAAACCAATCATTAGGTGAGAAACGTCGATAAAATAATGATGATCGATTTTTATTGTTTTCAAGATGAAAGAAGAGCGGTGGCTTTTTTTTTTAAAATGTGGGAATTGATTATCTGTCGGTGAGGCCCTTATCGATCCTTCACCTGCTAATCTGATTAATCGATTGATAAATTGATCCTCCTCGTTCAAGCAGTCGAGTTCATGGCTGCATGACGTAGAAATGCATACAGTGTGTCAGAGGGTTGTCCACAAACACACACACACACACACTCACACACACACTCTGTCCTCAGTGATGTGTGTGTGTGTGTGTGTGTCGTCTCCCCGCAGCCCGTCGAAGCCACAGACGACGCCTTCTGGGACCAGTTCTGGGCCGACGCCTCCACCACCATCCAGGACGTGTTCGCCCTGGTGCCGGGCGGCGAGATCCGAGCCGTGAGGGAGGAGTCCCCCTCAAACCTGGCAACCCTCTGCTACAAGGTGACCCGCGCCGGCGTCTTCTCCGTCCCGGGATACGCTGCGAGGAATGCTGCTGTTTGCCGTTCCCACGCTTTTGAGCGCTACTGAAGTTCTTTAGCAGTGTCGGGTATTGATGGCGACTTGAACTTTGACCTTTCCTCAGGCCGTGGAGAGGTTGGTGCAGGGCGCGGACTCGGGCTGCCCCTCGGAGAAGGAGCGTCGGGTCGTCCTGAACTGCGCCCGCCTGCTCACCCGCGTCCTGCCCTACATCTTCGAGGACGCCGACTGGAGGGGATTCTTCTGGTCCACGGTGCCCGGGGCCGGCAGAGCGCGGGTGTGTGTGTGTGTGTGTGTGTGTGTGTGTGTGTGTGTGTGTGTGTGTGTGTGAGTGTGTGTGTGGGTTGTCACGTGAAAGGAATGCTTCAAGGAAGAAGTCACGTCCTGTATCTACAAGTTAAATTACAAACCTGTGTGTGTGTGTGTGTGTGTGTGTGTGCGCACACTCAAGCTGTTTGCTCTTCATCCTCCTCCTCCTCCTCCTCCTCCTTAGGTTTTTTCCAGTTTGATGAGGAAACAGACTTTTACTGTTTTAAAGGACAAATTCACCCAAAATCACAAGCTAGAGAAAAAAAAAAGACACATTTTCCTTCAGATCCGCCTCGCAGCAGCTGTTGTTGTTGTAGGACACCTGTTTACCCATAGTGCCTTGCGTGGCATCGCTCGGCGGACTCACCTGAGGGGGTTTAATCCGTTTGAGCCCCCCCCCCCAGCTCCGCTAATCTGCAGCGGTTAGAAGAAGCGACGGAGCCGTCTGATTCCCAGCGCGGGCGTAAGATGAGACGGCTGCTGCTGTCCGGGTCACCCACCTCCACCCACCTCCACCCACCTCCCCCCCCTCCCCCCCTCAAAGGCCGCTGGTTCTCTGGTTACCTGGTCATCAGGGGACCAACAGTCCAAACACTGCCCATATTGTATCTGCCCCCGTCCCCTCCAGCCAGTGGTTGAATTAAGGAGGGATTGAATGTCCCTTAATTAAAGTGTGGGACTGAGGCCGGTGGGTCGTTGGTGAGGAAGGGAGTTCAGTTTGAATCTGGGCCTGTGTTTGTGTGTGTGTGTGTGTGTGTGTGTGAGTGTGTGTGTGTGTGTGTGTGTGTGTGTGTGATGTATTGATTTTCCTGCCTGTCACGCGTCTGGAGTTTCACTTTGGGACTGTACACGTATGAAACCTTGAGCCTCACGGTCCAAACTGTTCGCCCCCTCCAGCGTCTGGATGACGACGGCGGCGGCGAGGAAGCGCGGCCGCTGGCCGAGTCCCTGCTGATGGCCGTGGCCGACCTGCTCTTCTGTCCGGATTTCACCGTCCAGAGCCACAAGAAGAAGAACCCGGTGAGTCTGGACCCCCGGCCTGCAGCCGCGCAACCGCCAACTCGCCGTGGAATCATTAAAACCGCATTTGCGGCGCTGGATGTGGTGATGTGGCGTGTGCGCGGTGGCGCTGCTAACCTGCTACGCACAGGTGAGTGCAGGTGACAGCTAGCTGGGCCGGCTACTTCCTGTTTGCGCGCTGCTTTAGGCTAATTACGTGGCGCTTTGTCGAGCTGGGAAGCGACGGCGGCGTGTTTTTCTCTGCTGGTTATTCGCCCTGCGGCGGCGTGTTATCGCCCTCACACAACCTTCCTGAGCAGTAGCTGCAGTTAATGAGTGACTGTGCGTGACGGTGTGTGTGTGTGTGTGTGTGTGGGGGGGCATGTTTGTTAACAGGGCGGACGCGTCTTAGCGGCGCTGAGCAAACAGCGCGGCTCAGTCACGATCACACCGTGAAAATGGTGGAAATTGGCTGCGGTTTGCTCCCGTGACCTCTGACCTGCTTTCGCGTTGTAGCTTTAATTTCACATTATTACCCAGGATGATCTTCGCCCTCATTAACGGCCCCCCCCCGTGACGTCGGCGCCCTTCGCTGTCAGGGTCGGTATCAGCGCCGAGGTGTCGCGCAGATACCGGCGTCCGGAATCACACGGCGGGAAGCGGGTGTGAACACGGTCGCCGCGTGGGCGAGCGATAAGTTTTATTTAAAGTCTGCGGGCGCCGACGCGTCACGCTGCGGCTTTGTTTGGCGCGTTGCCACGGCGACGCGTTCCTCGCCCATCAACGCGCACGTGTCTCTCTTGCGTCCTCCGCAGGAGACGGCGGAGGACGTCCAGACCATGGACAGCTGTGAGTACATCTGGGAGGCCGGCGTCGGCTTCGCTCAGTCGCCTCCTCCCAACTACGTCCACGACCTGAACAGGTGAGGCTGCGCCGCCGCCCTCCGCCCTCCACCCTCCTCCACTCGCTACCGCCCGCTCACCCCGGCGTCCCCGTTTCTGTTCAGGAGCGAGCTGCTGAAGCTTCTCCTCACCTGCTTCTCTGAAGCCATGTACCTGCCGCCCTCCCCTGAAAGCAGAAGCCTCAACCCCTGGGTGGCGTTCTTCTGCTCGGCAGAGAACAGGTAACGCGCGAAAACCAACGCACGCAGACTCGCACTCGCTTCCGCCACCGCGCCCCGACCTCCACCCGCCTTCCTCTGCCCCCGCCCGCAGACACGCCCTGCCCCTGTTCACCTCCCTGCTCAACGTGGTGTGCGCCTACGACCCCGTGGGCTACGGCATCCCGTACAACCACCTGCTGTTCTCCGACCAGCGGGAGCAGCTGGTGGAGCAGGCGGTGCAGATCCTCGTCGTCACCCTGGAGCACGAGGCCGGGTCGGCCGCCGCCGCCCTCCAGGCCCTGGACGCCGCAGCCGCCGCCGCCCCCGCCGCGGAGGAGGAGGAGGAGGAGGAGCAGGAGGTAGGAGGAGGCCGAGAGATGAATCCGCCGGTTTAAAATCGCAGAGTCGTGGTTTGACGTCTCCTCTCGTTTGTTTCCAGCCGGCGGGACCCGATAACCTCTTTGTGAATTATCTCTCCAGGATCCACAGAGAAGAGGTACGGTGACGCACGGCACTGAGCAGGACACAGCTGCAGGGTCTTACATTGTGTGTGTGTGTGTGTGTGTGCCGCGTGCTCCTCAGGACCTGAGCTTCATCCTGAAAGGCCTGGCTCGACTGCTCAATAACCCCCTGGTCCAGACCTACCTGCCTCGCTCCGCCAAGAAGATCCAGTTCCACCAGGAGCTGCTCATCCTCTTCTGGAAGTTCTGCGACTTCAACAAGGTGCGGGGAGAAGTCCGCCGCCGCGTCCGGGATCCAATCACAGGCAGCGGCGCCTGAGCGGCGCTGACGGGTTGTCGATGTTTGTGTTTTAGAAGTTCCTGTTCTTCGTGCTGAAGAGCAGCGACGTGCTGGACATGCTGGTTCCCATCCTCTTCTACCTGAACGACGCCAGAGCAGATCAGTGTGAGTCCCTGTGTGTGTGTGTGTGTGTGTGTGTGTGTGTGTGTGTGTGTGTGTGTGTGTAACTCAGCGGCTGCTCTCCGCCCTGCAGCTCGCGTGGGCCTGGTCCACATCGGCGTGTTCATCCTCCTGCTGCTGAGCGGCGAGAGGAACTTCGGCGTCCGTCTCAACAAGCCGTACACCCTGCGCGTTCCCATGGACATTCCCGTCTTCACGGGAACCCACGCCGACCTCCTCGTCGTGGTGAGACGCCGGGCGGCGGCGGCGGCGGCGGCGCACGCGACAGCTCTCGGCTCGCTCAGGTATCTCACTGTTCTTCTCTTTACCGATTAGATCTTCCACAAGATCATCAGCAGCGGACACCAGCGCCTCCAGCCTCTGTTTGACTGCCTGCTCACCATCATAGTGAACAGTGAGTATCACAGATCAGACCCCCACCCCTGGTGGCGAAACTGGAGAACTGCTCCGTTTCCAAACTTCACCTTCGTCCACAACAGTTTCGCCTTATCTGAAGAGCCTGTCCATGGTGGCGGCCAACAAGCTGCTCCACCTCCTGGAGGCCTTCTCCACGCACTGGTTCCTCTTCTCCTCCACCCACAACCACCACCTGGTCTTCTTCCTGCTGGAGGTCTTCAACAACATCATCCAGTACCAGTTTGACGGTCAGAGGGTGCGACGTGAGCGGTGATCGGTGTCGCGTCGCGTCGCGGCGGCGCCCGACTGAAAACTCCTCCGCTTTTCTTAAATCTCCGCCGCAGGCAACTGCAACCTGGTGTACGCCATCATCCGCAAGCGGAACGTCTTCCACCACTTGGCCAACCTGCCGTCCGACGCCGCGTCCATCCACAAGGCCCTGCAGAAGAAGAAGAAGACGGCCGGGATCTCCAGGACGAACTCCACGGAGAACGAGTCCATGGAGGGCTCCCGGCCCGCCGTGGCCGCCGAGCCCGGCACGCTCAAAGCCAGCTTGGAGGCCACGCCAGGTGAGGTCCGGTCCCGTGAGACTGCCGGGTTTTTTTTCCCTGACGCTAAAGCAGATTCTCTCGTGTCCTTTAAGGAATCGATAAGATAACGGAGAAGTCGCAGGTGAGTGAGAACGGCACCATGGTCGCCGTCCCGTATTCGGGCTCTCCGAGGGCGGACGCCGCCGCCGCAGCCAGCGACACCGAATCCAACTCGGAGAGAGACCACGAGGTACGAGGAAGGCGACATCGGGGGCGGTCTTGTGTTTTTTTTTTTTCACTTCTTTCAGATGGCTGCCATGTTGTTGTTTTTTTTTCTATCGCGCCGTCAGGTCAACCGCACAGAGTCAGAGGCGGCGAGGAGTCGACTGTCGAGCGTGTCGTCGTCATCGGCGGCCTGGAGCGCCAACACGGACTGGGTCGGTCCCGGCGCCGTCCGCCGTACCTGTGGACCGCTCTGTACTGTGACTCTGACCGTGTCACGTGACCCGTCCGCCCTCAGGTGCTGTCGTGGAAAACCAAACTCCCCCTGCAGACCATCATGAGGCTGCTGCAGGTGCTGGTCCCTCAGGTGGAGAAGATCTGCATCGACAAGTGAGACACGTTCACGCGAGCCGCAGTAAAACACCTGCCCGTTAGTCGGAGCAGCTCCCGCGTTAGTTGGGTCCAGGTGAGATCGGAGCCGTTGTCGTCCTCAGGGGTTTGACGGACGAGTCCGAGATCCTCAAGTTCCTGCAGCACGGGACGCTGGTGGGTCTCCTGCCCGTCCCCCATCCCATCCTCATCAGGAAGTACCAAGCCAACGGCAGCACGGCCATGTGGTTCCGCACGTACATGTGGGGGGTCATCTACTTACGGTGAGGGAGCCGTCGCCCCGGACCGGACCGGACCGGACCGGCCCGGCAGGTCGCGTGAGTTGAATAAATCTCTGGCTGTCACGGTTTTTGACTTTTCACAATGCCTTGTGTGTTTGTTTTTTTTGTTTTCTTCCTCCTTGACTCCTGTTGCCGCAGCAACGTGGATCCTCCGATCTGGTACGACACGGACATCCGGCTGTTTGAGATCCAGAGGATCTAGAGAACGTCCGCTGAGGACCCCGGCCTCCTCTCTGCCGGTTCACGGCCTGAATTAAAGACAGCGAGAACCGACAGTCGTCGCTTTGTCGTTTCTGCCGACGGCGTAAACACAGTAAAAGCAAAGCCAGTGCAATCGTGAAATGTGATTTATTGAACATTTAAGTGATTAATTTTGTCCAGAAACAAAGATGGTTTGTGGTTTGAGGCGCAGGGAGTCCTGCCGAAAGGAAAAACCAAACATGGACCGGAAACTCAGCGAGACGTCGTGTCACGTCTTTTACGTCCTCAGATAGAAAATGTCTGTTGCATCAATTTGAGTTTCACAGAAAATACAGAATCTCCTGAAAAATAAATTGACTTTTACTTTGATTCTTTGAGCACACACACGTTGCTGACAACCTTTACTTGTAATGGAGTATTTTCTCGCACGGTATCAGTTACTTTTTCCTCAGGTGAAACACCTGAGCTCTCGTCACGCCGCGATGAGCAGCTCCATCAGCGCTCCCACCGAGTGCATCCTGTAGAACACGCTGAGCGGCTGGCCCAGGTTCACCAGGACGAACCAGGTGCTGAACCCGAAGAACTGCTTCCCCAGGCCGTTCTCGAACTGCGGGTGGACGCCGAAGGCCGGGATGACCCACAGCTGGGAGACGGGGGAACGTTCATCGGTTAAATGCATCAACCTGGAGTTATTATTATTATTATTATTTAAATCAGACGTGACGGTACCATGATGTTAGAGAGGATGAGGAAAGCGCAGAGTTCCTGCATCACCCTTTTGGTCCAGGGTTTTTTCCCATCATGCTCAGCAGGGGGCGCTGCCGCGTCGCCCTCCAGCAGCGACGCCGCCGTCGTCGTCCCGGCTCGTGCTGGCGCCGTGACGTTTTTCTTCGGCTGCGGGACAGTTTACGATTTCAACAAAAACCTTTTCGTTAATCGGTTTACCAAAAAACATCGTGACGAAGAGCCGGGTACCTGAAATATGCTGCTCCTCTTCCTCTCCCGCCGCTCGGCGCGCACAGGTTCGGGTGGCGGTGCAGGCCCTCGATGATGAAGATGTTCTGGAGGATGAGCTCCATCAGGCTGAGGAGGGAGTAGGACAGGTCCAGGCCCCCCAGCGGGCCGCCGGTCCCCAGGGCCAGGGCCGCCACCAGGGAGAAGTAGGAGAGGGCGAGCTGGCCCAGGGCCGCCGCCACCAGGAGGACCACGTCCAGGCTGCGGGTGGGGTTGCGCCCCGACTCGTGCGCCCTCCTCTCCAGCCTGTGCACCAGCATCCCGGCCAGGGAGCACAGGGACATGACGGGCATGACGGCCAAGTGGTAGCCGTAAAACACGAGGAAGGCGGTGAGGCGGAGCCCCCGCTGGCCCACCCACACCTGGTAGAGGACGAAGACGACCGCCCCCGCCGCCAGCACCAGGGCGCCGGACACCAGGCCGTACACGACCCCGCCCTGGTACACGATGCGGAAGGTGAGCTTGCGGGTGACGTGGTGGCCCGGGCTCACCCTGCGGCCCACATTCTTCCACATCACGTAGATCATGCAGCTGGCCATCAGGTAGTACTCGATGTTGAAGGGGTAGAGGATCTCCAAGCCTTTCCTGAAGGCCAGGCAGGCGGCGCTGGCGCTGCACTGACACCAGGTCAGGTTACCTGGAGGCAGGAAGTCGGACTTAACCCGCAGACAAACGCCAGACAAACGCGACCTCGTCCTAAAGCTGAGACTGGGTTTCTCTTAATTCGGCCTGCGGACGTTCAACCCGCACCTGATGAATCCCAGACGTCTGCGTCGGGCGAGTCCGTGTCGTTGAAATCGAGTCTGGCCTCCTTTTCTAACTCGATCTCCTGGTGGACCGAGTCCTCGGTGACGGCGTTCAGCCACAGCAGCAGGTCGGCGGAGAGGATCACCATCAGCCCGGACCTGCGTGACGGGGACAGGTGAAACATCTGGAAACGACAAGCAGCCTTAACTGATGCATGTGTGCGTGAAATGTCTTTCACCTGGTGATTATCTTGTGTCTGTGGACGCAGTCTTTAGAGTGAGCCCACAGCAAATACGTCTGTAAAAGAAAAATTGAGATTTCGATAATCCCGTCGAGCCCGCGGTTATAATTTATGACCCGGCGCCGTCACCCAACCCTCCGAGTGCAAACAAACGCGCTCAACCTGCAGCATGAGAAACGGCGCCTCCATGAAGGGCGAGAGCACCTGGGCGCCGGGCTTGCACTCGCTCATGCTGATCAGGTAACCGGTCCTGCAGACGTACAGCAGCACGCTGACGGCGGCGAACAGCACCAGCACCACTGGCACCGAGCGGGAGAAAAGAAGGTGCGTTTCATTCAAACATCCCCGGCAAACACGTGACACGTTCCCGTAACTCACGGATGACGGAGATCCCCCCGGCGTGGTGGTCTTTGTGCGGGCAGACGCCGGGCTGCTTCCTGGCCCACAGCAGGTACCACAGCATCCAGGTGAGACCGGCCCCCATCAGCAGCAGGATGAACAGCCGGGGTTCCTGGTGCCTCAGGCCCTCGGGGTTGAAAGCCTGGCCGGCCACCAGGGCCGCCCCGAGCAGGACCACGTTCATCCCCAGCAGCCCGGAGATCAGACGCCTCCCGCTGGGAACCCACACCAGCACCGGATCCAGCTCCTGGTCCTGGGTCTGGCCGACTGGCTCGTTCCCGGCGGCATTTCCGGGAGAAACCCTGGAGGATTCCAGCTCCGTGGCTCCGGGATCTGGATTCATGTTCAGCTTTTTCTTAATCCCCCCGTACAGACTTTCTTCAGTTCCTCCTCCCGCTTCTTCTTCTTCCTCTTCTTCTTGTTTCCATTCAGATCCCGGACTTTTCTCTCACGCTGCCGCGGCTCAGCTGCAGCGTTCAACATGTGAAGGCACGCGTCCCAAAGGTGCTGCTGATCTCCTCGATCCGCCTTCCCACGCTGGCGTGGGGCGTGGTCACGATCCGGCGCGTCAGCAGCAACACACCTTTCAGAGGAAAAGGTGTCGCCTTTCCTTTTCAGGAGCAGAACGTTTGGTCGGCCCGCAGACTCGTTATTCTTGTGTGAAGGTCTTTATCGGCCGCGCTCTGCCTGGCGGCGTCACTGTTTGTGTACGGTCGACACCAGGAACTGACTTATGAATGTGTCACCTCGGCCTTATCGCTGCAGCTCCAGCAAGTAGCCGCTCGTACCGTGGTCCAACCTGATAACCCGCTGCGGCTGATAACGCGTCCATAACTCTCACCCATTTCGCCTGTTTACAACAAATCACGTGACTTCATTTATCACTTTTCACCTTTTGCAAAACCACGTTGCTGAGGTTTGAGTTTGGATGAATTTTTATGAAGGTTTCTGTGGAGCTTTCTTCCTGATCTTTTTGTTATGACGCTCCCCTGAGGTTTGATTTATCCCTCTATTAGTTAGGACAATTTTTACGATTAGAAAAATTAAGTCTGCAGAGAAATTGTTGTTTTAACTTGTGTTGATTTCATCAACAACTTGTAGAAAGTATTTCTACTAAAAACTCCGTTCCCAGTTGGGCGTGACCACTATATAAGTTCATGTATGTGTTTATTTTTCATAAATCTGGCACAGAGTGTTTGTTTTAATTAAGACACGGAGGCCACACGAGGAAAATCAATCACTGACAATGTTGAATCACTGTGTTCATCAAACAAACTTGATACACAAATAATAAAACGCATCAATATAAAACGTGATAGTTACTATCCTATAAATATAGTTAGTCGTATAGCTTGTGCTTTATTCTTCCATATAATTATACTGCATGAATATAAAAAAACCAGCATGTTACAGGAGACACACAACAGGAAAGTAAGCTAAGCTAAAGCTACCTTAAAGCTAGCTAGCGATAGCCACCACTAGTTTTAACTAAAGCTGCTTTCCTGTTTGAAAATATGGACATAATAATAATAATAATAATAATAATAATAATAATAATAATAATAATTATTATTATTATTGGCTGTTAGTTTCTCTATTCTTCAAACTAAACATCGACGTCATCAGCCTGTCGTATTCAAAGGGGGCGTACCCGTTGGTACGTTAGCCCCGCCCCCTTCCCGGCAGCCAACACGCCCCGTTTTCGTCTCCTAGCAACCGCCCCCGTCCCTCTGAACAAGCCGCCGCCCGCTCCGGCTCCGGACTCACACGGTCGCCCTAAATAACGGGGCCGGGACCTCCGGGACCTCCGGGACCTCCATGGCATCGAGTTCCGAGTGAGCCGGGCCGAGGTCGCAGCCGCAGCCGCCGCCATGAACGACCGGTACCACCGGGCGGCCAGCGACGGCTACCTGGACGTGCTGAAGGAGGCCACGCGGAAGGAGCTGAACGCCCCGGACGAGGACGGGATGACGCCGACCCTGTGGGCCGCTTACCACGGCAACCTGGAGGCGCTGCGGCTCATCGTGGGGAGAGGGTGAGTCCGGGACCGGGACCGGGACCGGGACCTGCGTGGTGGTCCTGCAGAACCCGAGCATGCGTCGTATTGATGAGCGGCTTGTTTCATCGTCCGGTCGATGAATGAAAGTATATTTACCTGGAAACCACCTGAGTTAAAGACAGGAAGTGGAGAATTATAATTCAGTAAACTCAATAAATAACTGTAGGTAAACAATCTGTAAACACGTCACAGCTGGCTTTAAATTTACATAAATACAGTTAGACGGGGGAAATGACGTCAGTTTCCCACGTTTCTGCTTAATACTGGAACGATTAATTGAAAAAACACTGTTTTAATATTTTTCTAAAAAAAAAGTCATATATAATTGTATATTTTATATCATTATTATATATCTTAAATTTTCTTTTTTAATTAAAATAACTTTTAGATAATTATTAGTAGCCGCAGCTTTGGTTTTTATAATAAAAGATGAAATATTATTCTACATGTTTTGCGCTTGCTTGTATTAATGCAGAACTAAAACATCCTCCGGTGTCTCCGGGTGAATCAGTGCAGCAGCAGGGGGAGGGGTCATACATTTTAACGGCCTAATTACAGCGAAAGGTCACTTGCGGCAGGACGCATACTGTAACGTACACATCTGGAAACGTGTGTGTGTGTGTGTGTGTGTGTGTGTCCAGGTCCTGTATGTCATGGTGCCGGTGGCAGGTTTGTGAGGCGTGCAGTAACGCGGGGCGCCGCAGACACAGGAAAGGTCACAGTGACGGATGGGACGGGCGTCTCGGCCCTGCAGCGAGCCCTGCAGGATGCAGCGCGCACAAAAGTACGGGGAGACTCGTCCCCTACGTGTAAACCACAGGATCCAGATTAGGCCGTAATCCGGGTCAGGGTGGTGATGGGGGTCGCAGGGAAAACCGGTTGTTGTTGTCAGATCTGCTGGCAGCGCCGCAGACGGTCGAGTTTCTGTTCGGCGCCGCCGTCAGGTGTGAGTCCTGTGAGACGATCCGCTCTGCTGCCTTTTTCAGGAGCGGAGCGCGACGTGTCCGAGCACGAAATAACCCGCAGCTTTTGTTACTCTGACGTCTCGTGGTCGCCAGATTTGCAGACGCGACCGACACGCGGCCGCAGACCGGAGCTGAAATCAGAGTTTGTGTTGTGGCGACCCGCCCTGGTGTTTGTGTGTCTCTAGGCGTCTGTGCAACAAAAACAACAACAACAACAACAAAAAAAAAATCCCCACCGCTGCTGCTGTGTGTGGATAAATAATGCAGCGTCACCTCTGTCATGTTTAACCGGCAGCGTATCAATTATTGATCAGGACCCGGGCCACGTGGGCGGAGGGAAAACAGGAAGAGGAGGGACGAAGAGTTCCTCCCCGTCCGTTTATAAACTGTTAGCTTAGCATAAAGACTGCTAGCCTGGCTCTTTCCGTTTCTCTTCTTCTTCTGCTGCTTAAAACTGATCGAGTGATTGATCCGCACTCATTCTGATTGGAGTAAAGTTTGAACTGAGTTTGTCACAAAACAGCGGTTTGGTTTCGGGTGGGGATTAGATTAGAAACCTCTGCAGAGGGATTATCTGATCTGCGAGTCTGCACAGCGCTGTTAAGATCCTGCACATGTGAATCCAGTAATGTGGAGATCCAACATGGCCTCTTGTTGCCCCCCTCCTCCAGAGGTGACCCGGACAAGTGCGACATCTGGGGGAACACGCCGCTTCACCTGGCGGCCGCCAACGGCCACCACGCCTGCCTGTCCTTCCTGGTGGCTTTCGGTGCCAACGTGTGGTGTCTGGACAACGACTACCACACGCCGCTGGACATGGCCGCCACCAAGGGCCACATGGACTGCGTCCGCTACCTGGACTCCATCGCCGCCAAGCAGATCGCCCTCAACCCGAAGCTGGTGAGCAAGCTCAAGGACCGGGCTTTCCGCGCCGCGGAGCGCCGGATCAGAGACTGCGCCAAGCTCCAGAGGAAGCACCGGGAACGCATGGAGAGGAAGTTCGTGAAGGAGTCGGCGGCCTTGGACAACGTGGACGCCATCAGCTTTTCCAGCTACACCAGCGGCAGCACGCTGAGTCGCAAGTTCAACACCGTCACCTCCAACATGCCATACTCACAGGTGGTTCCTCTTTGTGGTTTGAGTTTAGGGAGCTGAAACTGTTTTGAGAAGGTTAGAGAAACCTTCTAAATGTTTCTAAACTTTCTCCTCAGGCCACTCTGCAGTCCACAGCCAAGGGAAAGGCCAAGATCCAGAAGAAGCTGGAGAAGAAGAAGCAAGTCGACGGGACCTTCAAGATCTACGAGGACGGGAGGAAGAGCGTGCGCTCGCTGTCCGGCCTGCAGCTCGGCAACGACGTCATGTTCCTCAAGCAGGGCACCTACACCGACCTGAAGCAGCGGTCCCGCCTCAACATACGCGACATGTTCCCGCGGGACGCCGACGACGACGACGCCGACACCGTCTCCCGCGCCATGAGCGACCCGGGCCTCCACGAGGCCGCCTACTCGGAGATCAGCGCCGACTCCGGCCGCGACTCCCTGTTCACCCGACCCGGGCTCGGTACCATGGTGTTCAGGAGGAACTACGTGAGCGGAGGCTTGTTCGGGATCGGGGCGCGGGACGAAGGGAGCGTCGTGGGGAGCGAACCCGCGGGCCGGGCGCCCAACGTCCGCCTGCGCGGACGTCTGCCCCGGCGGTCGCCCAGTTTTGACGAGGACAGCGTCGGCTCCGCCTTGAGCCTCCAGGAGAGAAACCTGCAGGAGCTGCCCTGGGAGGAGGAGGAGGACGTCGGGCTGGACGAGGACCTGGAACCGGAGAGCAGTCCTCTGGAGACCTTCCTGGCCTCGCAGGGCCTGGGCGAGTTCATGTCGATCTTCAGGAGGGAGAAGATCGACCTGGAGGCCCTGCAGCTCTGCTCGGATCAGGACCTGTCCGGCATTCACATCCCTCTGGGCCCCAGGAAGAAACTGCTGGACGCCTGCAAGAGACGCCTGGACGCCATGGACGAACCGGAGACCATCGAGGACACGGAGCTTTGAAGGTCAGCGGGGACATTTTCGCTCTTCTGCCACGTGAAGCTGGGACGCGGGTGTTTGCGTGCGTTTAGCATACGCTTTGAATGACGACCACGGCGCGTGACGACGTGAACCAGTATTAAAATGTTGAGCCTCTAAACAAACCGAGCGGAGCGACCGACTACACCTGTGTGGGCGGGTGGAGGCGACACACCTGAAGAACCAGAGCGGAGCGTCAAACCCGGAGGAACAGCACCACCTTGTGGCGCGTGCGATTTATAAAAACATTTAATGGGAACAGCCGCACACACGTGGACACACACTCTGTTTTCTTCTGTATTAATGAACACAATGACTTTTTCACACACACACACACACACACACAACGGTGACGACACGTTTATGACGGACGTCAGCTGTGCATGAAGGAACGTTTTTAAAATCTGTTTTTGTAACAATCCCCTGAACCAACACACAGAATTATCTTTTATCAAAATAAAACTTATTGTTGTTGTAAACTTTACTTTACTACACACACACACTACATCAGTGAACTCCTGTACTACACTGGGGGGAACAGCATCTTTTCATTCTGACCCCCCGTCCCCGTCCCGGGACGTTAGCCAAAGTTGGGAGGGAGTAGAGGATCAGACACAGAGAAACACAATGAGGTGGTGTGTGTGTGTGTGTGTGTGTGTGTGTGTGTGTGTGTGAGGGAGGGAGGAGTCAGAGCTGCAGTGCAGTAAGAGCCTTTTTGGATCCTTACACCTTCGGGGGGGGGGGGTTGGACAATAAGTTCCCTGGGCTGCTGGCCTGCATCAGGAGTCAGCTGACGGTGTGGGGGTGGAGGTGGGTGGAGGTGGGTGGGGTGAAGCAGCAGCAGGAAGGGGGCCGGGCTTCCCTCACAATGCTCCGAGCCAACAAGGACTTTCGCAATGCAAACTTTGCCCGGCGGACTGTGCACCCGGGGAGAGCGGCGCTCGGCGACCGGGCCGCCCGACACGACGCCGACATGCGGGACGTCCCGGAGGAGACGGAGGCGGCGGTCCGGAGGAGGGTCG
Organism: Psettodes erumei; assembly: GCA_016785225.1. Lineage (NCBI taxonomy): Eukaryota > Metazoa > Chordata > Actinopteri > Pleuronectiformes > Psettodidae > Psettodes > Psettodes erumei. The sequence goes on from JAFBJZ010000817.1 coordinate 535,930, forward strand.
ACCCGGCCGGAGAGGAGGCGGAGAAGGAGACGGCGATGATGGAGCTGACGAAGCTGGTGCAGCGGGTGGTGAGGGAGAGCAGCTGGTGGGAGAGGAGGGGGGTGGACTGCAGCATCCTGACGGCAGCGTTCCTCTGCCTCCCCCCCGGTAAGACGCTGCGATCGATCGTCTGCGCTATTGATCAATGACGTTTATTATAAATCTGTCAGGAACTCCACACTATCAGCGATTCGTGAAAAATGTCCTTCCTGAGCTGCCGTAAAATATTAATGAAATTTAAACTTTTAAGTCGAACAGTTTCTGCAGCTCTTCCTCGCCGCCCCCCCCCCCTTGGTCACATGGTTCCCCTGTATCTGGGTCACCGGTGGTCGGCCACCGGCCTCAGTCGGTTCTGCTGCTGGTCGCTAACGAACGCGCCCTCCGTTTGTGAACGCTCCCTTCAGAGCTGCGAGCGAGGCTGTGACTCGTCTCCCTAAAATAACCTGCGGCGAAACGGGAGGTGCGCTTCATTCGCACCACTTTTAATCACGTTAGCGAGAGAACGTGTCACCTGAGCGCCGGGACGCTCATCAATTATTGAACGCGATCGGGCCGAGGTCATTTCATCGACCTGTCGGTGTTTCATCGTCCGTGGATGTTGGACTGAACCATCGGACGGTGAGAGGAGAGTTCACGTGTCAGGAAACCTTCGTTAGCAGCACACGCATGTAAATATAAACTGTGCACAGTGATGTCATCATGCCCCCCCCCAGTGAAGGATAAAGTTTCCTCCTCCTGCGCGTCCTGGTTGACCGTTGGAAGAGACGATTGACGAGTTTATGCCGCAGCCTCACATGACGTAAGAGGTCAGAGGTCAGAGGTCAGAGGTCACAGCCGGGACACGTTTAGACAGGACGACTCATGTAATCAACAGAACCTGAAATATGAACGAGAAAGAAAAGTATTAAGTCGTTTGAGGAAACCCGGAAGTGATGGTGCGTCTTTTTTTTCGCTTATTCTGGAGAATTTTCTGGACGTTGTTTATCGTTTTTGGATTGTTAAAATAATAATTAACCTAATTAGCATATTCGGAAAAAACTCCAGCGTTGACACGAGTGTTAAAAACTTGAAAACGAGCCTTTAAACACACATTCAACACATAATGTACAAAACAAACTGCGGCCTGTCACTCAGGTGAGCGTGTCACTTCCTGTTTCCCGTCCTCTTCCAGCCTTCCTGCTGCTCGCCTCCTCGCGCCTCCTGTGGTTCGCGGCGGGCGTGCTGCTGATGGGCGTGGCTCACGGCGTCATCACCATAAAAGGGACGCACCTGGCCAGCCACGGGGCGCTGAGCGAGTCGCAGACCTGGGCCCGGTTCTGGGCCGTCTTCTTCATCGAGGTGAGGGCTCCGGGAACGAAGGGGCGCAGCTCGGATGCGGGTTCGAGAAAAAGATGCCGATCAGGTTGCGCCGCCTGGTGGCCGGTCGTGTGCACCTGCAGCCGAGCCGATATCGAAGCTGCGTTCAATAACCTTCCCGTGACGTCAGAACCGGAACCATCGGTTCTGCGAACTGTTGAACCCGTGCGTGTTTACGGACAGTTCTCAGGTCATCGCAGTGTTTACTGTTCTTTTCAGTGGAGATAAAAGCAGAAACATTGATTCTGATTGTGTGTGTGTGTGTGTGTGTGTGTGTGTGTGTGTGTGTGTGTGTGTCAGATCTGCGGGTCGTTCTCGGCGCGGGCCGGCGTCCGCGGACACATCAAGATGCATCACGCCCACACCAACGTGATCGGCCTGGGCGACTCCAGCGTGTGGAAGGTTCCCGTCCTGCCGCGCGCCGTCTACCTGTTCGTCGCCCCGCTGGCGGTGCCCGTCATCACGCCGCTCGTGGCGCTGGGTACGACGCGCTCGCGTGTCCGCTCCAAATATTTCGACACGGCGTGCGATTATCAGCACGAGGCCGAGATGGGCCCGAACGCCCCCGGTGCTGTTCGGACGCCGGTGCGACCCGCCCTCGTCACTCAGGTGTGAGTTTATTCTCACGCACGTGGCGTTTCTCTGACTTTTGTTTTTTTTCGCAGCGCACCTCAAAGGCGAGCCCGCGGCCCACGCCGTCAGGACGGTGCTGATGGTGGCGCTGGGCCTGGGCTCGCAGTACTGGCTGCTGATCCACGTGTCCGGGTTCGGGTCGCCTCGCGGCGCCCTGCTCTGCATGCTGGTCTGCAGGGCCATGTTCTCCGTGCCGTACATCCACGTCAACATCTTCCAGGTGAGACGCTTCCAGGGAACGGTTCCTGCTGGACTTTCCCAGCCGGACTCCCCCGCGGGTCTCTGTGCATTGTTCTGATCAAAGCGGGTCGAGGCGGATTAGGAAAAGCACGGGTTCTTGATGTGGAGTCCAGGATCTGGTCCAGGAAATGTTTGTTCTCTGTTGGGGGGGGTCAGACTGAGAACCTGAACCTCACCCGTCTGCTGCTGCTGTTGGCCATTGTCCACCCCCACCCCCCTTTTTGTGGGTTTGTGTTTATAATCTGTAATCTGTGTGACTCTCAGCACATCGGCCTGCCCATGTTCTCCCCGACCCGCCGGCCGAAGAGGATCTACCAGATGACCTACGGGGTCCTGAACCTGCCCCGTAACCCGGTGCTGGACTGGATCTTTGGACACTCGCTGATCAACTGCCACGTGGAGCACCACCTCTTCCCCTTCCTGTCCGACAACATGTGTCTGAAGGTGGGGGAAACGAAAAAAATAATCTGGGAGCGCCGCCGTTAATCTGGCGGTGACGCTCTGACGCCGGCTCTCGCTGCCCCGCAGGTGAAACCCGTCGTGTCCAAGTATCTGAGGGACAAGCGGCTCCCGTACCAGGAGGACGGCTACATCTCCCGCCTCCGCCTCTTCTTCCACAGGTACCAGGAGCTGATGGTGTTCGCCCCCCCCATCACAGAGCTGGTGGGGGTGCAGTGACGGAGGAGGAAACCGCGAGCGCGCTCTAACAAAAGCACAGGCCTCACGACCGCCGCGGTCCAGGGTGGAGAAGACACGTTCCAGATTAACGTAGTTTTGCTTTTTTTTATATTAGGAGCTAGATTAACACGAGGATTGAATCACAGTGGGATTAACTGCAGCTCTTTAGACTGACCTGGGGTCTGTGTCACGAAGATAAAATAAAAAATAAATCAGAATATTGTGCTCTGGGATCAGCTCCTTCGCTGGGCTGATGGGCCCCAGTTTTCCTCTGGTGGTGGTGATGATGATGATGATGATGATGATGATGATGATGATGATGATGATGATGATGATTTTCTTTGCTGTGTCTTCATCTTAAAGCACATCCTGCACGTCGTTTTACCTTTTATGGACACACGTTTAACTCACGTTTAACCCGTTCATCTTTTCTGATTCAATAAATTGTTGTATATTTATACACGTAAAATTGCGTAATTTCATTTAGACAAAGACAGTGTAAAATTCCTTCCCTCGTCGTATAATTTTTTTTGTCATAAAATCTTTTATATAAACATTTATAAAAACACCTCAGATCAGCGTAAGTGGATTTTTTGGCCACCTGGGGGCAGCAGAGCAAACGTCACACACATGGTGAACACGTCAACACACAGTGAAGCCTCCAGAAACAAACAAACATCACATTCACTCGTCTTTTAGCTCCGTTTTTGTCTCCACCAGCTCCTGAGAAAAACACTTAAAGTCGTCACTTCACCGTGTGACCAAATCAAAACACAAAATAAGTGTCAATGAGTGAACTGATTAAAGCGGGACAGCTCTGCACAGAGAACAAAGATGAGTGGGACGTCTGTGATTGGCCGAGTCACACGTGAGGGATCACGTGACCAGATGAACCGCCGCTGTGAGTCACATGACATGACAGCGGAGAAGTTGTGGCTCAGGCTCGTCGTCTGGACACATGGTGGCAGCAGCTGCTTCGCTCTGATTTCATCTGGATTTAGTTGTTTTGGAGCGGTTAACATGAGGAAGAGGAGGAGGAGGAAGAGGAGGAGGAGGAGGAGGAGGAAGAGCGGGCTTTGTCAGGGCGGTTGAGCGTTGCGAGGACTCAACAATGCGATCACATGACGTCATCACACGGTGAGTGGAAACGTCTGGAGACCGTGGAAGGTTCACGATCAAACGCTTTGTTTGCAGTCTGAGCTCCACCCTGTGGCTCCTCTTCCCTCAGGGGCGCTGCTGTGTGTGTGTGTGTGTGTGTGTGTGTGTGTGTGTGTGTGTGTGTGTGTGTGTGTGTGTGTGTGTGTGTGTGTGTGTGTGTGTGTGAGTGCTGAGGGGGCGGACCGAAACGCCCTCGTGCTCTAGGTGTGGCCCAGTTTCCAGGCTCTTCAGTGAAGCAGGAACTGCCGGCCGGGCCAGTTGCTGTCAGACGGCGGAGGACAGAGGACGCGGAGACATGGCCGAGACGCCGCAGCTGTGCAGCGTCCGCTCAGGTGCGCCGAGCGGGGACGAGCCGGCCGCCTGCGGCCCCTGCCCCGGGGGCAAAGGTCAAGGATGTCCCCCGTGTCCGCGGAGCCCCGACCGGCCCGGAGTAGAGCACGGGACGGATGCCGACAGCAAACCGGAGCCGGACTCCAAGTCGGCAGAGGAGACCAAAATCCAAAAAGACCCAAAGGAGCCCGAAGACCCCAAGAAGCCGGAGGAGGCGGAGAAGAAGGAGACGGAGGCGGAGGCGGAGGAGGCGAGGGAGGAACCCCTGGGCCCCGACGACGTGGTGTGCGACTCGTGCATCGAGACCCCCTGCAGGGCCCTCAAGTCCTGCCTCACCTGCCTGGTGTCGTACTGCGAGTCCCACCTGCGGCCCCACCTGGAGAACCCCAAGTTCCAGAACCACCGGCTGGTGGAGCCGCTGCGGGACATCGAGCGGAGGACCTGCGAGAGCCACAAGTGGCCCCTGGAGCTCTTCTGCTGCGCCGACGCCTGCTGCGTGTGCCAGGACTGCGTGAGCGAGGACCACCGAGGTCACAACACGGTGCCGGTGCCGCAGGCCCGCTCCCAGATCGAGGCAAGTCTCCCACGTCCCCGTAATCAGGGATTATCAATCCCGCAGATGATCGGAAAATCAATGGCAGGGCCGAGATGTTCGACCTGTGACCCCCAGCGCTGTCGCCCTCCTCCTGTAAGGAGGTTTATCATGTGTGGAGCTCCTCAGGTCCCTGAGCCATAGTTTGAGAACCGCTTCTCTCAGTCTTTGCTTTTTTGTTACGTCGCTGTAAAAACTTTTTGACAGATTAAGACCCAGCAGCTTCTGTAAACTGTGTTCTCTGTTGTTTTAATCCCACACGCAGCCTCGCTCACTGTTTGTCTTATTTATTTTAACGTCCGTGACGAAGGTGGAGGACACGAGGACACGTGAGGGACAGAGTGACCGTACAGACCATACAAGAGTAAACTGGATCTTTTGGACCCTGGCTGTATCTAAAGTTCTGTCTCACTGAGCCGTGTGATGGACGCGACCTGTTGGACGGGGGACGGGACATCCCGGCCGTCCTCGCGCGTCCCGCATTGCGGCGCCGAATACTTTAATCCAATTAAAGAGCGGTTCTGACTCGGTGCCGGCTGTAAAGGTCGGACACCGAGCTCGGCCCGGTCGACGAACGGTCCAGCTTGGCATCGGATCCTGGAAACCGGATCCTGGGATCTGCCCGGTGTCGTTCGTCTCCGTCTTTGTGACAGTGCGTGACCCTCAGGTTCAGACATTCCAGTCCACATTCCTGCGCGGATCAGTCGCTCTAAGCCTCCACCTGTTGTTTGCACAGTGTGTGTGTGTGTGTGTGTGTGTGTGTTGCTTCACCATTAGAACTGTAAAGCAAACACCGCTGGGAGTGTCGGCACCATCTGGAAACGCAGGTGAAAATACCGCAGAAGCTTTTATTAAAAACCTGTAACCGGCGAGCGAGAGAAAAAAAATAACGAAAGTCGAAAACGGCGAAGAGGAAATCAGCTTTAATTTAAGAGATTTATCTCCGGCGGGCAGACGGCGGCGGGGCGACTTGACTTCCTGTTAGTGTTTCCCTTCACAACTACTGTCCTGTTTAACTGTCGACTCGACGGCTTCGGACTCAGCTAGAGCCCGAAACCGAACTGGCAGACCTGGGTCACAGAGGTCAAAGGTCGGCCGCGGTTGAATAAGACCCCCCGGCATCACACTCTTAACCCGTGGCTGAATGAAACCTTCCTCACAGAAAGTTCTGCTCCTTGGCTCCGGCTCCGGAGTCGCCCGGACCTGCCCGAGGAATTCACACGTGAAAAAATACTGAAAAATGAGTCGAGCGCCTTGAAAACCACAAATGTCAGAGCGTGGGATATCTCAGGAAGTGGGGCCTCTTCCTCCTGAGTAGATCAGGAGAAGTAGGAAAGTCAAGTTTTCCTGGAAAGCCAGTTTACAGTTGTTTCCCCCCGTTAGGGACCCGGCATATTTTCAGCATGACGGTGCGTTTTGTGGTTCGGTGTTTGAGGAGACACGCTTGAAGCTCGTTCTCTCTTCTCTGTCGTGTTTGCAGAAGGAGCTGAGGGAGAAGCAGACGGAGACGGTGAAGACGGTGACGGCGGCGGAGAAAGCCATCGGCAAACTGCAGCTCAACACCGTCTCCATAGAGGTGAACGCACCGCGACTCATCTCACAATAGTTTGTGAAAAGATGAGTCGGCAGCTTCTATTTTTGTCCTGAGAAACCTCTGACGTATAATCACCGATGCGTCAGAACCACCTGACCCGGGCGGGTTTCCCCTCAGGTGTGGGAGGAAATCCTCTTCGGGGTGGCGGCGAAGCGTTGGCGTATACGTGACGTCACGGCGGCGCTGTCTGTCATGCGGCTGACCCCTGACCCCCCGAGTCTGAACCTCTGCTCCGCAGCAATCGGTGACGGAGGTGCGGGCGGTGATCGACAGCCAGTTCGAGGAGCTGCAGGCTGTGGTGGAGCGGGCCAAGAGGGAGGTGACGGAGATCCTGGAGGGCGAGGAGCGGCAGGCGCTCAGGCAGGCCGACGGCATCCGGGTCCACCTGGAGCAGAGGTGCGCCGAGCTGAAGAAGACCCAGGCCCAGATGGAGAAGCTCTCCAGGAACAAAAACGACGTGGACTTCTTACAGGTGGGACCCGGTCCCAGCGCCGGTTCTTCCATGAGGATTCATTGTTGTACATTGCTTTGCATGAACACAAACATGTTTGTGTACCTGGTGAGGTTAAAAGGTCAAACCCCCCCGCTGATTTCTGCAGGCCTACTCGGAGTGGAAGAAAGAAGCCACCGATAACTCTCTGCCCGGCGTCTACATCGGCCTCATGGACCGCCTCAACTCCTTCAGCCGCGTGATCGTGGACTCCACGCAGGAGCTGTGCGCCCTGCTCGTGTCCTCCTACATCGACAAAGTCAAGGAGACGTGCAAGAACGGTGAGAGCCGGCGAAGTGCAGATGCACAGATACGTCCGGGCGTGTCGGCGCACGCTAGGAATTTCCCCGGCGTGCGCGGCGCTAACCTGACATAACGTGCCTGAAAATGCGCCTCGCCGCTTCCTGCGTCAGTGCGGGGAGAACGGCAAAGACTCGTTTCACCTCCGCGCATCCGTCCCTGTCCAAACTTTATTTTTTTCTGCCGTTTTCAGACAAAATGGGGATAAAGACGACGGTTCAGGCCATCGTCGCAGCCAAGCAGAACATGACGATACCCGATCCAGAGACGAGGGCCGACTTCGTCAAGTGTGAGTGTTGCATGTGGACCCTGCGGTCCAGGACTGAAGAGCTGCTCTGTGTTCTAATAATAATTTAATAATCATCATGACCGGTCCAAGCGGCTCGGCTGTGACCTCGTCACCCTGTCGGTATTGCATTCCCGCAGTAAAAATATTTCTTGCAATCCCTCCGCCAGACGCCGCCCACGTGAGTTTCGACGCCGACACGGCCCACAAGTTCCTGCGTCTGACGGAGGAAAACCGGAAGGTGACCAACACCACGCCCTGGCAGCATCCTTACCCCGACGCGCCCGAGCGGTTCGAGCACTGGCGCCAGGTGCTGGCCGCGGAGAGCTTCTACCTGGGCCGGCACTACTTCGAGTCGGACATCGGCGGCGAGGGCGTGCACGTGGGCCTCACCTACAAGAGCATCGACCGCAAGGGCGGCGAGAGCAACAGCTGCATCACGGGGAACAACTTCTCCTGGTGCCTGCAGTGGAACGGGCGCACCTTCTCCGCCTGGCACGGCGACATGGAGACCCCCCTCAGCGTGGAGAAGTTCACTCGCATCGGGGTGTACGTGGACTACACGCGGGGCCTGCTGGCGTTCTACGGCGTGGAGGACGCCATGACGCTCATCCACGAGTACAGGGCGGAGTTCCTGGAGCCGCTCTACCCGGCCTTCTGGCTTTCCAAGAAGGAGAACGTCGTGGCCTTGGTGGCGCCCGGAGAGCCGCTACGCCTCAAAAGCCCCTCACCTCCCACCTCACCTGCCAACGGAGCGGTGCTTTCATAAGCAGTCAGTGTTTATCTGACACTTCAACCATGTGACAGGACTGTTCCACCAAATGTTAGCAATAGACTCTGGAAAGTGTAAAAGGGAAATCATCCATCTTTGTTTACAGCGGATTATTTTGTTGCAAAGAAAAAAAAAATGTGTACGTTAGTTCAGGTCATATTTATACTCCTGTGTTTGTTTGGACTACTGTTACTGTATTCTTCATCACACTGTGAATTCAGAAATGTCCTGCATTTTTTCCTGTATGCGAATAAAAACGTGTATCTTCATTTGCAAGAAAAAAATAATTGTCTTTTTGTTTAAAGTAGCCGCTTCAGATAATAAGTAGGTAAATAACAAACAAAACAGATAAAGATCAAATTTTTAAACCAAACGTAACCGACTAAACTATAAAAGTAAAGGAATTAAATGGAAATAATCCAACCGGCTAAAATAAACACGTGACGTGGCTCGGCCCGGTCACGTGACTTTGACATCCAGTGACGTGTAGCTGAGCATGTAGGCAGGAAGTGCCCGCTGGAGGTTCAACATGCTAACAGACGTAAGTGGGATATTTTTCTTCATTATGTTTTCATCCTAATCAATATTATTAATCTGCGGACATGCAGATGACGCATGACGCAGCGTCATTGCTGCGCTGAAAACGATCTGTGCCGTGAGTTCATGTGACCAGCTGTCATGCTAATGTTCGCGGCTAGTTAGCATGCTAGGTTGAGTAGCCTCTTACAGCCGTGCTTCGTTAGCTTAGCTTCACATTTACGCTCTCTGAGCTAAAGAAAACAAACCGCGCATTTCCCTCTGATAAACACACGCGATCATCTGTGTCATTTCGTGGACGTGGAGTCAAACTTTGTCCCGGGGACGGGAGGCTAACGTTAGCTACACGGCTAACGTTAGCTGCACAGCTAACCAGCTCCGTGGCCACTCTGCTCTGTCGTTACATCACCAAAAACAACAAACAAACAAACAAACAGTGACATTAAATCAGTGACAACACTTTTGATAAACACGACACCGCTTCGTTTATCCACATTAGCCACATTTCATTCAAGTGAGTAGTCATCAGTTAGCACCTAGCACAGCCAGCTAAAGAAACAGATCATCAAACGTCCCCACATTATAGCTTGTTATTAGTTTGGTGGTAAAGTGTGAGTTAGCTCATGACTCCTGATGTAAACACGTGAAGCTCATGTGACCCGCGACCAGTCCGGATGTAAACAAAGAGCCGGGGTCAGCTGAGCGTGTTCTCTGTCTCTGAGGGTTTAGTATCTTCCTTATTGATCCCTCAGGATACCAACGATGAAGACGTGTCTCTGTTTGATGCCGAGGAGGATGCAGACAAAAGGTCGAGGAAGAAAAATATTAAGTAAGTTTGTAACTTTCCCCCAGTAGTTTTTTTAGAAGTTTAACATGTGAACACATTATTAACTGTAAAACACGCTCCTGTTGAACCTCTGTCTCCAGGCATCCGGTGGCGTCCTTCTTCCACCTCTTCTTCAGAGTCAGCGCCATCCTTGTCTACATGCTCTGTGGGATCTTCAGTCGGAGTTTCATCGCCTGCATGGTTGCGATAATCCTCCTGCTGTCATGTGACTTCTGGACAGTGAAGGTGAGTCTTGTACGCGTGTGTTTGTGTTAAAAGTGAAACGCAATGTGAAGCTTTTGCTTTTGTCATGCGTGCAATAACAAAGTGAACATGTCCGGGTTGTGGACTGCCGGCCCGTTTACAGAACATCACTGGGAGGTTGATGGTTGGTCTCAGGTGGTGGAACCAGGTGGACGATGAGGGACGAAGTCACTGGGTGTTTGAGTCCAGGAAGGTAAGTTATTGTTTGTGCTTTAGTGTTACAGTGGTTGTTCTGTGGGTCTTTAACCTTCCATGATACTGACCTCTTCAACTGTATAGGGTTGATGAGTGAACTGGTTTACGGTCAGCTGACCTCATGGTGTTTGCAGATGTCCTGACTGTGAGAATATCCTGTTTTCTGCAGGGCACCGAGAAGCAGCAGGCATCGAACTCAGAGTCCAGAATCTTCTGGCTTGGACTGATTGTTTGTCCAGTCCTCTGGGTCATCTTTGCCTTCAGCACCCTGTTTTCTTTCAAGATTAAGTGGCTGGTATGTCCTCAGATTTACAGGATCAAACTGACGTGGTTTTCTCATTTTATTATTTTAACAAATCTCCTGTCGGCCGGGCACTTTACTTTTTAGAAAATGTAACTGTAACATGAGTAAACAGTGTATTTGTTGGTGCGTGTAAACGTTTGGCATTGCACTGAGTGTTTCCGGCGGCAGGACGTAGGGTGTGTGTAGGTTTTCATACATGTGTGTCATCATCCACCCAGCCTGTGGTGATCATGGGTGTGGTGCTGCAAGGTGCGAACCTCTACGGATACGTGCGGTGCAAAGTGGGAGGCAAGACCAGCCTAAAGAACATGGCCACTAACTACTTTGGACGCCAGTTCCTCAAACAGGTGACTTCAGTTTAGAGTCGGACACGCTGAGTAGTTGTGTTATTTGTCCACAGAGTCTTGATGTGCGTTGTGTTCTTCCTTTTGCAGGCGCTGTCGAAGGAAGAGGAATCGTAGGGCGCAGCTCTGCGATTGGAACACGTTTGCATTATTCTTAATGCTATAATATATATTTCCTTTCAGCAAGCGGATCCGTAGAAAGAAATCGGTTTTTGCAGCACAAACTGAAAATAACAGACGTTTTTTTTATTTACCCTTTTTTTATGTAATTTGTGGCTCCATCAGTCCCAGCAGTGAGAGTTTCCACAGAGAGGTCAGAGGTCAGGTAGCTGTTTTCCATAACTGAAGGTCAGCAATAACCCCTCCCAGACTGTAACTGGTCCTTGAAGTGTAAATGCATGAGTGAGATGTTGAGCTGACTGTGATTTGATGTGTCATGTAGTGTCACAGCTCCCTCAGATAATCTTATTTAGTTTGTTTTCTTTGCCTCTTTAAATCTTTATAGAAATTAACAAGAAAAAAAAGGTGTTTTCTGAGAGGTATTTTACAAACTCTTTTGTTTGTATACTAGACAGGGTCTCAAAGTGTAAAGTATTCCAGGACATCTGTAAATATGTATGTAAACAAACTATGTGCAACATCTTCTTTTGTGCAAATACATTTGTAACGTTTTTCCGAAACAGTTTGGTCATTTTTATTTTGTGTCATTGCAGCAGCTCTTCTTTCAAAATGCTAATACGCAAAATTAATAGTTGATCGAAAGAATGGCAGAGTACAAATACCTCAAAATTATACTGAAGTACAGTTACTCGATATTAGTTACTTTAGGATTTACTTCATACTTCTTGTGTTGTCCGTCAGTTGACCACAGCGACCCCCAGCGGTTCGTTCGCATCGTTACACGCGTTTTACACCTGGAAGTATTTTACACACTTACTGGCCACGAGCGTCATCGTGACCGCGCGAAATTAACTCATGAATAATTAATATTAAAAATTATCATCGTTTTTATTCGCCACAACAAACATGGCGTCGAATTTGTTCCAATTTATTTGTCGCTCTCGTCACTTGCCCTGATGCGGAAAAGAAGTCGCATCGCAAACAGGAAGTTAGGCGTAATCCCCTTCAAAATAAAACCGTATCATTTTTTGCGCGCAGAAAATAACGGTAATCGCTCGCTTTGACTGTAAACCTACTGGAAGAGACTTCCAACTGAAACTTAGCAAACCAATCAGCTAATTGTTTTTAGTCATTTCAATTTACTGGGAGTTATTTCCGGTTCGGTTTTTAGCTATTTCGACAGCAACGTGTTTTACTTTGAAATGCCAACCCGGAAACGACATCCCGTAACGGCTAATCGACCGAGTTCGCGTTTAGCTAACCACAACATTAGCCGCAGGGGCGTAGGGTCCGTCACGTACGATCGGTCGTCTCTCTAATCCACCGGTGACGGTCCCGTCGTTGGGGGGGACGACGAGCTCCGGGATGATTCCCACCGAGGACGCGTCCGCCAGGAAGCGGGAGATCGAGGAGAAGCTGAAGCAGGTGAGTCATGCGGGCCGCGGAGGAAGGAAGCGTCCCGGTCAGAGCTGGATGTCGGTTGTTCGGCCGTTTACCTTCTTGTGTGTGTGTGTGTGTGTGTGTGTGTATATATATATATATAAAACAGGAGCAGGAGACGCTGTCGTTCATCAGAGAAAACCTGGAGAAGAGCGATCAGCTGACCAAGGGCATGGTAAACAACATGAACACACGGTGTGGTGCAGGTCTGACGGGCTTCAGGTGCTCTGGCTTCAGATAAATCTGAAACTGGGTTTGAAACTGGGTTTGGGGGTCTCCATCTTCACGGCCTGGTGTGATGGTGGCCTGGGCGGACTGGACCTGACATCTGATCTTTTTCGCGGCCACAGGTCTCCATCCTGTCGTCGTTCGAGAGCCGGCTGATGCAGCTGGAGAACTCCATCATCCCCGTCCATAAGCAGACGGAGAACCTGCAGCGCCTGCAGGAGAACGTGGACAAAACCCTGTCCTGCATGGACCACGTCATCAGCTACTACCACGTGGCCAAAGACACGGACAGGATCATCAGGGAGGGGTGAGCGACCGCGGCGCTCTCACCGCGACCTTCCCCAACGGGTGATAACTTGTGTTCTGTGCCTTCAGCCCGACGGGCCGACTGGACGAGTACCTGGCCTGCATCGCCAAGATCCAGAAGGCCGTGGAATACTTTCAGGACAACAACCCCGACAGCCCTGAACTCAACACAGTGGTACGGCGTCCGCCTCCGCTTTCAGGCGCTCGGCGAGAAACCGGCGAGCGGGAGAAACGTCCGACGCTGTCGTGTCTCCTCTGCAGAAAGCTCGTTTCGAGAAGGGCAAAGAGCTGCTGGAGGCCGAGTTCCGCGGCCTGCTGACCCGCTACAGCAAGCCCGTGCCCCCCATCCTCATCCTGGACGCCATCAGCGTGGACGAGGAGCTGGAGGTCCAGGAGGAGGTGGTGCTGGAGCACCTGCCCGAAGCCGTGCTGCAGGACATCATCTGCATCGCCGGCTGGCTGGTGGAGTACGGGCGCAATCAGGGTATGGCGCGGGTTAACGCCGCGCACGCGTCACTTCCTGCGTCCAGCAGCTTTGGAGGAAATGACGAGTTCACCCTCCTCTGTGTCCCGCAGATTTCATGAACGTGTACTTCCAGATCCGGTCCAACCAGCTGGACCGATCCATCAAGGGCCTGAAGGATCACTTCCGCAAGAACAGCGCCTCCTCCGGGATCCTGTACTCGCCCGCCGTCCAGACCAAACGCAAGGACACGCCCACCAAGAAGGCGCCCAAGAGACCAGGTCAGCGACAGACCCGTCCATCAGATGATCGCCCGCCACTTCATTCAGTGTGAAGTGTCTCACACACACACACACACACACACACACACTGTAATCTGTGATTGTACAGTCGGTTCCAACTAATCCTCCGTTCTTTCCTCCTCTCATAATCCCGTGTTGTGATGACAGTCTACATCCCAGGTAAAACACCGCGCTCTGGGTGTGCTCCTCGCGCTTGCCGCTGTCCGTGCAGTAGATCCGGTGCTTGTTGTTCCCAGAGTCCGTGTGTCGGCCTCCAGTTTCCTGGCGGCGGAACCGGCAGCGACGGGCCGAGAGAGATTATCTGCCGGATTAGAAAACTATTGGAAATTATTTTATAAACTGAGTTAAAACGTCTCGCTGCTGCTGGCGCCGCTTCCACTGTGTGTGTGTGTGTGTGTGTGTGTGTGTGTGTGTGTGTGTGTGTGTGTGTGTGTGTGTGCGTGCGTGTGTGTGTGTGTGTGTGTGTGTGTGTGTGTGTGTGTGTGTGTGTGTGTGTGTGTGTGTGTGTGTGTGTGTGTGTGTGTGTGTGTGTGTGTGTGTGTGTGTGTGTGTGTGTGTGTGTGTGTGTGTGTGTGTGTGTGTGTGTGTGTGTGTGTGTGCGTGCGTGCGTGTGTGTGTCTGTGTGTGTGTGTGCGTGTGTGTGTGTGTGTGTGTGTGCGTGCGTGTGTGTGTGTGTGTGTGTGTTTGTGTGTGTGTGTGTGTGTGTGTGTGTGTGTGTGTGTGTGTGTGTGCGTGTGTGTGTGTGTGTGTGTGTGTGTGTGTGTGTGTGTGTGTGTGTGTGTGTGTGTGTGTGTGTGCGTGTGTGTGCGTGTGTGTGTGTGTGTGCGTGCGTGTGTGTGTGTGTGTGTGTGTGCGTGTGTGTGTTCTTGTGTCTGCAGCGCTGCTTCAGTTTGAGTGAACCCGCGCTCACAGCTTCTGTCTCTGCCCGCACTGAAACGCCATAACCCCAGGTGTGAACTGCAGCTGCTAATCTGACCTAATCTGATCTAATCTGGTCCACACGCGATCCATACGAGCAAGGGAACCGCCCGGCTCGTCGGCGTTAGCAGCTAACGAGCCGGGCGTCTCCCCCTCAGACGGCGTTCAGGTGTATTTATTCCTGACGGGAGGAAGCCGCGGCCGCCGTTAACGCTAACGTGCAGGAGGAGAGCGAGCGTAGCTTTGCCCGCGCGGTGCGTTCACTGACACCGCGCGTTCACTGACGTTTGTGCGCTGGCGAGGTCACGTGACTGTTTTGAACTGTGATGGCTGTGATTTCATGTGTGCAACTGATCTAACCTGTTCATTCTGCTCTCACGTCGTCCTGGAGTCGCTGTAGTCTGCTCTCCCTCTCACCTGGTCTCTCACCTGGTCTCACCTGGTCTGTGGTGTTAGGCTGCCCCCCCCCCTTACCCCCCCTCCCCTATGAGTATAAACCTGCTGGTTGTCCCGGTGGTGGAGGGATGTGGTTTCTGTGTTTCATCACTCACTTCCTAGTTCTTCTTCTTCTTCTTCTTCTTTTTCTTGGCTGTCTGGACCTCGCCGCCCCCCCCCTCCTCCCCCACTCCCCCCCCCCCCTCTTCTGGACTCTGTCTCTGTGTTCATGGGACCAGGGACCATTCGCAAGGCTCAGAACCTTCTGAAACAGTACTCACAGCATGGGCTGGATGGGAAAAAGGGGGGCTCTAACCTCACTCCTTTGGAAGGTAACGCACCCCCGTCTTCTTCTTCTTCTTCTTCTTCTTCTTCTTCTTCTTCTCTTGGGTGTCTTGTCCTGCATCCCCCCTGCCCACACACACACACACACACACTCTGCTTCATGTTTTATTCAACAGGCACAGATGAAATCTCCTCCACAGCAGCTTTCAGCCCCCGCGGGAGTTTGAATAAAACTTTATTAGTATTGAACGAGGCCCAAAAGTTACAGTTTTTAGTGTTTTGGAAACGCGGTTGGAAATGCATTCTGGGAAATGTAGGAACCCGCGGTGAAGTGAAAGCTGCTGTGACGGTTTCTGTCTGGTAGTTTGTAACACACACACACACACACACACACAAAACAAACTTCTCTGGGCCCCCTCCCCCTCCCCCTCCCACCCTGCTTCCTCCCCTCCTCCTCCTCCCCCTCCCCCCCCTCTGGTGCTTGGTGGTGGTCGGTGCAGCTGTTCCAGGTTCAGGTTTGTGTCCCCCCCCGGTCTAGTCATGACCCCTGCGGTTTGACTAGACCTGTCTCCCCTGCTGCCCCCCCCCCAGGTTACGATCACGACCTGCGGGTCAAACATCTCTCTGACGCTCTGACCGAGAAGCACGGGGCCGCCGCAGGTGAGTGACGGGAAACGCAGGGCCTGATAGGACAGGTGTAGATTACATCACGCCTCACCTGCATCATTTAGTCCACGCCTTCACCTGAATACCCGAACTCGCTCAGAACCAGAACCTCGTGGAAAAACAAAAACAAAAACAAAAACAAACACGGTTCCCGTCTCCGCTCACCGCGCTCTCGCCGCCGTCCCCCGTCCCCCCTGCAGGGAAGGACGACGTCCTGGACATCGAGATCGACTCGTACATCCACTGCATCAGCGCCTTCGTCAAGCTGGCGCAGAGCGAGTACGCCCTGCTGAGCGAGATCATCCCCGAGCACCACCAGAAGAAGACGTTTGATTCGCTCATCCAGGTCAGCTCAAACCTTCGCCGATCGAATCCTCGTCCAATCATTTATCGGTTGATTTTGGAGTCACGTCACGTCCTCCGTCCGCAGGAGGCGCTGGACAACCTGATGCTGGAGGGGGACAACATCGTGTCGGCGGCCCGCCGGGCCATCATGCGTCACGACTACTCGGCCGTCCTCACCATCTTCCCCATCCTGAGGCACCTGAAGATGAACAAGTCCGAGTTCGACGCCACGCTGCAGGTCTGGCTCCGTGTCCGCGGTGGCGTCGCGTCGCCACGGGACACGGGGACGCACCGGTTAATCGAGCGATGTCGTTTGATGTCCTCGCAGGGAACGGCGGCGAGCACCAAGAACAAGCTGCCGACTCTCATCACGTCCATGGAGACGGTCGGAGCCAAAGCGCTGGAGGAGTTCGCCGACAGCATCAAGGCGAGAGGCCCGACTAATCGATAATCAATAATCGATCATCTGTAACCGCTAACGCGTGACTGTCTCCCTGCAGAACGACCCGGACAAAGAGTACAACATGCCCAAAGATGGAACTGTCCACGAGCTGACGAGCAACGTGAGTCCACACACACACACACACTCGCCCCTCTGTTGCGTAACACTTCACACCCGCCCCGTGTTTGTCCGTCTCTCGGGCGGTCGCCGTGGAAACGCAGCGCCGACCGTTTAACGAATGAGCCGAGGCTTTACCTCGGCCCCGCCCCCTCTGTCCTGCAGGCCATCCTGTTCCTGCAGCAGCTGCTGGACTTCCACGAGACGGCAGGAGCCATGCTGGCCTCGCAACACACGCACACACACACACACACACACACACACACACACACACACACACCCCACCCCCACCCACCGGGCACCACCACCTCACCCTCCCCCCCGCGCCTCCTGCTGCCTCAGGTTGTTTTTCCCGCCTCCTTGCAACACTTTGAACATGTGCATCAACACAAAAAAACCCTGTAATATGAGTTTTTTAATCCTCACATCTGGAGGGGGGGGGTTATAAAGACACGCCCCCCGGCAGCTTCACCTTCCTTCCTCCTCTGTTTTCCCGCCTGGCTGACGATCTGTTTGCTTCCTCTGCACTAACAAAACCTTTTCTAACCTTTTTGCACTTGTGCCTCTTTCTCTCTCTCTCTTCTCTTCTCTTCTGCCTCGGCCCTTTTAGTACTGGGGGACACTTACAATATACCTTTAGACCCCCGAGGTAAGCGACACGCCACGCGCAGCCCCGCCCCCTTTTCCCCGCCGTGCCGCCCCGCCCCCTCCACCCCCGCCCAGACCGGTTCGGTTCTGAATGTGGCTGTGACGTGCATGGTGACAGAAAAACGTTATTTGCTCTTTTATCCGCCTTTTTTTCTTTTTTCTTTCTCCAGAGACGAGCTCGTCGGCGAGCAGCTACACCTCCGACTTCAACAAGCGGCTGCTCAGCACCTACATCTGTAAGCACGGGCGGCGCCGCTCGCGGGGGCTCGGGTCTGCGGGCGAAGCGACCGGTTTGACGTTTTTTTTTTTTTTTCGTTGTTTTCAGGTAAAGTGCTGGGAAACCTGCAGCTCAACCTGCTCAGCAAATCCAAAGTGTACGAGGACTCGGCCCTCAGCGCCATCTTCCTGCACAACAACTACAACTACATCCTCAAGTCCCTGGAGAAGTGAGTGTCGCTCGGGTCCGAGTCGCTCCGCAGCACGACGCTGTTGTTATTAACAGCGTTACAAGTTACGTAACACTCAGAAATGTAACTCACGGAGGAGACGGATGCTTTGTGTCGCCATGGCAACGCGTTCATCGCCGGCTGAGCAGGAAGTGATGCGTTCGGGTGCAGCCGCGGGTTTGACGCTCGTCCGTCTCCTCCGTCGTCACCAGGTCGGAGCTGATCCAGCTGGTGACCGTGACCCAGAAGAAGGCGGAGAGTTCGTACAGAGAGCTGATCGAGCAGCAGATCCAGATGTACCAGCGCAGGTAAACAACAACAACAACAACAACAACAACAACAACAACAACAACAAGCCAGCGTCCGCGTTTTTTAACCCGCCGTGGTGTGTGTTGCAGCTGGGTGAAAGTGACGGAGCACCTGACGGACAGGAACATGCCCGTCTTCCAGCCCGGCACCAAGGTCAGAACTTTACGAGCGACTGGAACACGCGTGTCAACTTCAACACGCCTGTATGAGATGTGGCACCGCAGACAAGCTGGTCCTGGGCCAGCGGAGCCCAGACCGTCTGACCCGACCGTGGTCGGCGTCACGCTCATACAGCTGTTGATGTAGACGAATTAAAAGTGACATCACACGTTGAGATGATCTGTCGTCGTCTCCTTCTCGTCTTCCTGCAGCTGAAAGACAAAGAACGACAGGTCATTAAAGACAAATTCAAGGTGAGATCAGAATGGCGGCGTCACCGCGGGGGGGGGAAACGGAGCGCGAGCGCGAGCTGACGCCGCCGCCGGTCTCCCCTCAGGGTTTTAACGACGGGCTGGAGGAGCTGTGTAAGATCCAGAAGGGCTGGGCCATCCCGGACAAGGAGCAGCGCGACTTCATCCGCCAGGCGCAGAGGAGAGCGGTGTCCGACGCCTACAGGGCGTTTCTGCACAGGTGAGAGAGACGGCTCGACAAAACGCACACACACACACACACACACACACACACACACACACGTCGCACATCCTGCGATACCCTCACGCGACGCAACAAGACTCCGTCACAAAGAGGGATTTCAAAAACACGGCGGGAACCTTTTCTCCCGACACGCCGACCCGGAAGGTTCCGACTCCTTCACCCTGCGGTTGGTGAGTTCAGATGATTCGATCTGTTTTATTAACGCACAACGTAATTACTGCACAACACAACAGTGGAGCTAGTATTTAAGCTCCTTCTTTGCTCGCTCTGTGTTTTTCCAGTATTTGCCGCTGGGACGTGGAGAAAAGTGTCTGCAGACGGTGAAGGGCGACACCTGCTGGAACCAGCGAGCGAGGCAGTCGGGCCCCGTCAGGGGGAGCGTTATTGATTAATGATCAGTAGCTTCAGTGGACTGTGTTTGACCGAGTCAACAACCTGTCAATCACTTTTAATTTCATGTTTACAGGAGAAATGATGTGAATTTTGTACCTGAGTCACTTATTCCAATGTGAATGCTGCATAAATGTCTTTGTGTGTTTGGGCCCTTCAGCGTCTCACTTCATGTGATGAATTTATTTTGGACCAAAAACTGCAGAAATGCTTTTATTTTGAAAAAATATTTTTATTTCATTTTGTAACTTTAGAAAAAATATTTTAAATCTTTCAATTTCTTGCAAATGTGTATGTTTGCATGTTTCTGTTAAATATAGATTTTAAAAATAATTATTTATTAATTGTTAAATAATTGTGCAGCCCCAAAAATACACCTAATTAATATTTACCTGGTACATGTAAAATTATATATATCATAGTATATTTATTAAAAAATGCAAAAAATAAATAAATAAATAAATAAAATCAAAGTAAAATCAAAAAAATCAAATAAATAAAAGTTTAATATGTCCTAAAAATCAAGTAATCGTGTTTCATGATCACTTTTAAAATAAATAATAAAATGTAATTTACCAACACATCGTTCCCTTGTGTCGCCCTGTAGATGCGCCAACATCTCTTTCACCAAGAACCCAGAGAAATACCACAAGTATCGGCCGGAGGAGGTGGAGGAGATGATCGAGCGGCTGTTCGACACCTCCGCCTGAGCTGACCTTTGACCCCGCCTTCATCCGCGCACCTGTGATGAATGTTTTGTACAAAGACACTAATATCATGTATTTCATCTCAGCATTTCAAAACCAATAAAAAAAGAGAACTGATTCTGCTCATGGCTGTTTCAGTAGCTATGCTATGCTAAGACTTAGCATAGCATAGCTTGTTAGCATTTTTAAGACACGGCTCTTCTATGATGCGTTCAGGAAACGTTATTCGTTGAGGTTTTGTGATGTTTTTAGGTCATGTTTTTATTTTTAACTTTTTTTGGCATTTTTTATGACATACTATATGTGGCTTTTTTTTCACAGTTCAACGACGTGCTAGAAAATTTATTTTATTATTTTTATTTGATTTATTTTTTATAATTATTTTAGCATTTTTACGACATATTGCACTATTATTATTAGCCCGTGTTAGAATTTTTGGACATTTTTTTGTCGTCATGACGTGCTAGGAAATTGCATTATACTTTATTTTTTTGCATTTTTAATAATTATTCGAATTTTCCTTCTTTCGCGTTTTAACAACATGCTAAGCGACCCACCCATTTTTCTCCAATCCGCTCCCAAACAGCTCCTCCGTCCGTAGTAACCCGCAGGACTCCATTTCCCATCACCCCTCGCGCTCCAAGCAGGAAGAACGTTCTCTCGCAAGGGGCTCACACTGATCCAAGTTAGGAGCTTTCAGCTGCCAGCCTTGGCCCATCATGTAAGTGCTGCGGAGAATTCTTTGCAGCGCGTTTGCAACACAATTTACCCGCTTCCCGGACGGCCCCGCGGAGGCCGTGCATTCGCGACGCACGCTCCGTGCACGGACGCGCACGCCCCCGGACGCGAAAAGGCTCCAAGTGCATGAGGATCGAGGCTCGTAATTCTGCATCTTTGTTGCAAGGCGAGCCGCCCGAAAGCTCCAGTTGCGAGGGGCGATGGAGGGAGGGAGTGAGAGAGAAGGCAAAGTCTTTTGTGCTTCCCCTCCCCCTCATCAAAGCAAAGGGGAAATGTCTCAGCCGAAGGGAGGTAAGCACACGAAACCGAGCCGTGCAAAACTGCCCGTACACAATCAGTGCTGCACGGTTCGCGGCGTGCACGGCTGCAGCTCGAGCACGGCCGGTGCATTTTTTTTTTTTTTTTTGAAGTTCGATGTTTTTTTTTTTTTTTTTTGGTAAGAAGGGGTCAGTTGCATTTCCTGTTTCAGATCTTCCCCTTTGCACAGTTCCTGGTAAGACGATGCGTGTGTGTACTCACTCGCGTTGACGCTGTTAGCGGGGGGGGGGGGGGGTCACACGATAAGACAAGGACGCTGCAACTCTTTTACTAATAATAATAATAAAAAAACTCAGCACGAGTCCGTGCACGCGCACGGCGCTCAAGGTAAATAACGTGTCGCGTGCACTGCTGCAAATTAATGCAACGCGACGAGGCGACCTGCAGCTGTCGAGGGGGGGTCAAGTTTTCCCTGTTTACTGGCTGCTGGTTTCCTCCTGCTTGTGGGGACAGTAAATGAAATTCTAATAATAGAATTAGTTGAGAGCTGTAAGGTGGTGGTGAGTTCAGGAACAGGGGTTTCTTTCAGTCTCCGTGCAAAAAGTCCCATTCTGTCAGCTCCAGACAACTGGATATGTGTCAGAGCCCCGGTGCGTGTCTTTCCCTCTGCGTGCACGCCACAGCTTGCGTGTCACGCTTTTTTAAACCCCCCCCCCACACACACACACACACAACTTTTATTTTACATCTCTGCAGAGAGCTCAGTCAGATCGTCAGTGAATGCAGCTTGCATTTTAAACAACAACAACAACAAACAAACAAACAGCTGCAGTGAAAGCAGCTCGGGCGTTTTTTTCCTCCCCTCACTGTGTTTTCCAAGAAGTCCAAAGTGAGGTTGGTACATTGCACAACATGCAGAACACACACACACACACACACACACTCAGGTAGGAGAGAGCCCCCGATGGTCAGAGCCTCGCACTGTTTGTCTGTGCAGCCGTCTCATCGTGATGAATAACGCGCGGACATTTTTTTCTTTTAATGTTTGTAAACCAATGAGTCGCTTCGGGACTTTCCTGAGAGCAGAAGTAGGTTTGTGTTGTCGGTCGCCGGGGGCAGATGCGCAGCGGCCGATTGATCAATCAATAAGTTGATTATTCACTCAATCCGCCTCTTGTCTTGACTTTTTGCACGACAGGAACAAAATGGCGCTGTCGAGAAAATTACTCCCGTCTGACACGTTCAGGCCGAAACCACCGGCTGAACCTGCGCTGGAGTAAATAATTAGTCCGAGCGACGACGATCGATCGATCGATCGATCGTTTAAATCAGTGAAGACGTCAAACGTTGCTGTGATTGTAAATTCAAACTGTGATCTTTAGGCCGAAAATGAAAGTGAAGCGAAAACAACCATCATGTTATTGCTGCAGCTGTATCAAATCGATTTTGTACGAAACTCGTGCAGGGTCGTCGAGTTGACCTCGTTCGCTTTCTTTACCGTTCCTCCGGGTGCGACATGCTAACGTGCTAACGTGCTACCATGCCAGGTTCGCCCGCGTTTTCTGTTTTTCTAAATTCAGTCTCATTCTCAGGCTGATCTGAGTTGCTGGTGGAGACCAAAAACAGAGCGAAAAGGAGAAGCCCCGCTGAGCTTCTGCTAAACACGTTAGCCACATCGACTTTATACGCTAATCGTTTGTAAATATTATACGTTGCTGCCCGTCAGAAATCAGTTGATGCAGGTTAAAAAATATTATATGTCTTTTTCCCGTTTAATATAAGAAGCTAAATTTCTCAGAAGTGAATCAACAGCTTGATTTGAACTAAACTAAGATATTTGATCAGAGGATAAGTCAGCAGCATAACACACTGCGAGTGTGCGATACGAGACGTTTCACTTTAGCCTGAGCAAACTTTGATCTCCTGAAGGAAACGAGTCCAGATCTGCAAAGCTAAAATAAGGTTTTACCACGCCAGGCCGAGCGGAGCCCGTTTCCTTCCATTCTCGTATCAGTTGGCACGGGTGAAGTCGAGCACCGGCCTGTTGCCCCCAGCCAGGCCCGGCACGCTACGGCGGCGGCGGCGGCGGCAGCGGCAGCGGCGTGACTCCCAGCCCCCCCCACCCTGCACAAACGTCCCGTTTGTCATGCAAATGCAGGCCGCCGTCTTTCAGCTGCACTGATACTAAATTTGCTGTTTCCACGGGCTGATTGTTGGTTCGCTTCCAGGCCTGTGGTGTGTTTTTTTTTTTTGCTGCAATAAGAGGAGAATTGTTCAGATGATCCACGAGCTGCTCTTCAGTGATTGGTGCTCGGCCCAGCCTTGTCGCAGACACGCGAGCGGAGGTGCAGAACGCTGAAAACGAGACGCTCGTAAATCACGGCCCTCGACCTGGAGTAACCCCGCCGGCGGTGGCGGCTGCAGGTTTCCAGATTTCGCCGCTAAGACGGGACGAGAGTCGGGGGCGCGGGAGTTTCGCGGTGCGAGCGGGCGGATGCACGTGAAGGCGGATCCGGACGTTAATCTGCTCCACCTTAATTGTTTGTTCCTTTCCAGTTGTCTGAATAATGGATGATCGTGCTCTGGAAATATATTTACAACTTGAGGTCGTGTTCAGCAGCATCTCGCTCTGATCTGCCGTTTATCATACAAAATGCACTTGTAGCACTTCCTGGCTCCGTGCTAAGCTAAGCTAACTGGCTGCTAGCTTCCGTGTTGCGCAGATGTGGCTTCACGTTTGACCTTTTTGTGGATGTGACGTGTTGAAATGCCTCTGACCTAATGAAGCGGATGTTCCTGCACGGAAGGAGCGTAAACGACGACAACGACAACAACAAGCCTGATTGTGCGAGAACGGCGTTTCAAGCTCGGCTCGTTCCCGAGTCCCGCGTGTTGTCGTCAGCTGCTGGTAAATCA
>JAFBJZ010000817.1:565000-645000 GCA_016785225.1 Psettodes erumei
TATTTTAAACTCATCAAATAAGTGGAATTTTCCATTGGCAGAGCCGCCCGCTGTTTTTTTTTTTCTCTGCTCCGGTTGGCCGTGAGTCAAAGGGATTTTTTTTTTCATGTAAAACACTCCAAAAAAAAAAAAAAGAAGAAGAAGAAGCGTTGCATCTCGCTGCGGCGATAACTCCATGTCTCCCTGTGCGCGAGCAGAACTTCGAGGTGAAGGCCTGACGACCTGGAGCAGATCTGCGAGCTGGGCCGCGGGGCGTACGGCGCCGTCTACAAGATGAGGCACATGCCCAGCGGCCTGATCATGGCGGTCAAGGTGAGCGACCACGAATCGAAGTCGCTGCGTTGTCGTGCTCACGTGGCGACGGAACCTCCGACAGAAAACCTCCGGTTTTGTCTCCGCAGCGGATCCGGGCCACGGTGAACACGCAGGAGCAGAAGAGGCTGCTCATGGACCTGGACATCTCCATGAGGACGGTGGACTGTTTCTACACCGTCACTTTCTACGGCGCTCTGTTCAGAGAGGTAAAGATCAACCGAGAAGAAATCCTCACGATGTTGCCGAGCTGCGGCCGGCGATGAAGAACCTTTTTTTTCGGAAGCAGAAGACTTCCTGCTGGATGTTTCAGGATTTCCTCGCCGCGACTGAAACGCTGGGAAAAAATCCGTCGCTTCCCGTCTGTCCGGGATCCGGCGCTTTGATGGTTTTGTTGTTGCCGTGTTGCCTGATCTCTCTCTCTCTCTCTCTCCGCCCGTTGCCAGGGCGACGTCTGGATCTGCATGGAGCTGATGGACACGTCCCTGGACAAGTTCTACAAGCAGGTGATCGAGAAGGGGCTGACCATCCCGGAGGACATCCTGGGAAAGATCGCCGTCTCGGTGGGTGGACGCTCGTCGGGCGCCGGCGCCGCGACTCCTGCGCGTTTACTAACGGGCTTCTGTTGTTACAGATAGTGAAGGCCCTGGAGCATCTGCACAGCAACCTGCAGGTCATACACAGAGGTAAGAGGAAAAAATGGACGGACCAAGATAACGGCGCCTAAAAAAAAAAAAAAACCTTCACGCCGCTTCGCCGTCTCCGCCCCCCCCTGCAGACGTGAAACCCTCCAACGTGCTGATCAACACTCAGGGCCAAGTGAAGATGTGCGACTTCGGCATCAGCGGCTACCTGGTCGACTCGGTGGCCAAGACCATGGACGCCGGCTGCAAACCTTACATGGCGGTGAGCGCCGCGTCCGGCCTCGGGTCGCCCCCCCGCGCGGTTCTGTTCCGTCCCGCGAGTGATAAGAACCGACTTTTTCTGTCCCGCAGCCGGAGAGGATCAACCCCGAGACGAACCAGAAAGGCTACAACGTCAAATCTGACATCTGGAGTTTAGGAATCACGATGGTCAGTCGGCTTTTCTTCTCTTTCATTTCCTTTGAACTTGTTCCGTCTCCAAAAAAACCCAGAATCTGCTCGATGAGGCGTCTCGTTTTTATTATGACTCGTTAAAATATTCGCAGCTTTCTCATTTGCACGTTTTCCGCCGCGGCGACCTCAGATCGAGCTCGCCATCCTGCGCTTCCCGTACGACTCGTGGGGGACGCCCTTCCAGCAGCTGAAGCAGGTGGTGGAAGAACCTTCGCCCCAACTTCCTGCCGACCAGTTCTCCCCGGAGTTCGTGGACTTCACCTCTCTGTGGTACGTCTGACTTAAAAATCCATGCAACAGATTAGAGATTAGAGATTAGAGGAGGTGTAAATCCGAGCAGGAGTGACGCTGGCGGTGAATCGATGTTTTCTCTCCCGCAGCTTAAAGAAAGTTTCCAAAGAGCGGCCGACGTACACAGAACTCATGGTGAGTCGTCTTTCTTCTCCTTCCTGTCGTGTAATCCCGCTCATCAGCCACCAGAGGGAGCGCTGGGATTATTATTTTTTTCCCCCTCTCTGGTGTCACAACTGACCCCGCTCCTTCTCCTCCTCCTCCTCCTCCTCAGCAACATCCCTTCTTCACCTCCCACGAGGCCAAGGAGACGGACGTGGCGAGCTTCGTGAAGGTCATCCTCGGGGGGGACTGAGCGGCGGCGGGGGGAGGATCTGTCCGGGAGAGAAAGAAATACAACAAACAAACAAAAAGCACCAATCACAGCCCCCCGTCACCTGCGGGACTCCTCCCCTCCCCCCCCTCCTCCTCCCCTCCTCAGACGGACGAGAGGAGGAGCCGACGTACCTCACCTGACAAGGGGAGGGAGGGGCGGGGGTGTCTCACAAATAATCTGGAATAATTTAAGACGTGTGTATGCAAAAAGCAACAACCCCCCCCCCCCCCACACACACACACACACACACACACACACACACACACACTTTGTGTAGATCTGTCCCACCCCTGTGCACAATCTATTACTCAAACACCGTGTTCCTGGTCAATGCGTTGACAGACAAACAAACAAACAAACAAAAGTTTGTTGTTGTTGTTTTTTTTGCGAATAGAAGTGAAAAGAGGTGAAGATTCTCTAAAGAGACGAGCGATAGAAACGCTCTCTACGTATAATCTAAATGTTTGTATACTCAAAGCAAGTGTTGTGCGGTTTATTAATGGACTGCATGTACAGAACTGTGTGAGGAGCGGTTGTAGGAGACGAGGCCCCCGGTGGTCACTTATAGGTACTGCACTGCAACTGGCCCCCCAGCCCCGGTTACAGCGGAGGTCGACTACACGTTTTGTTTTGTTTTTTGGGCTCTGGCTGCCTGTGAGTGTGTGTTTTATATGTGTGTGTGTGTGTGTGACCTGGTGCATGATATATAAATATATATATATGTGTGTGTGTGTGTGTGTGTGTTTGCAGAGCTGCACGATTCTGGACAGATCTGCACACGCATTGTGCTTCGATCTGGAAAGGAAGGATTTTTGTGTGACCGCGCAGCTCTGCGTGACACACACACACACACATACATTTTAAAGTGAGGTGTGTGTGTGTGTGTGTGTTGACATTGTGGTCAGTTGTGGGGAGAAGAAGATTCTCCTTGTCGTCCGTTCTGAGCCAATCACAACCATCTCCACTCCTTGTTCCACATGAACTGGATGTTATTCTGAATATTATTAATATTATATTAATTATTGTTGTTATTATTTAGATCCCCCCCTCCCCCCAGACATATTTACTGCAGTTTCTCTTATTTATTACAACTGCTGTTTTCCCTCTGAAGACTTGAGCGACCGTTTTGCGTGCGCCGTTGTGTTGTTGTTTTTTTTTGTCGCCTTCCTCTCGGCTCAAACACGTATCTGCTTTTTAAACCTGCCAGCCTTCTCTGTGCCTCTCCGTCGAAAAAAGGAAAACGAATATGTTGTGATAAGGACGACGCAGGGATCACCTTCCTCCCTCTTCGCCCTCCACACGACATCCTAATTCCACTTCCTGTTTGCTTTTATTTACCGCGTCGTCGATGGGGAAAACATCGGTGGGGTGTTTTTTTTTCTTTCTTTTTTTTTTGTCTCTGTTGTGTTGTTTTCCGTGACGGGCGGTTTTAATTGTTGATTCAAGTACTGCTCCGATGACGCGACGGGAAACTTGAAGTGCTTCAGCGGACGGCGGGGCGTCGCCACGGAGAACGTCCGTCGCCTCCATCTCGCCTGTAAACGTCTAGTTGCTTGGTTATCGTTTTGGTTGTTTTTGTTATTACGTCGTTCTCCGAGATGCGGTCGCCCTGACTCGCGCCGCGGCCGCTCGACCGTCGATCCTTTCCACCCGAAACGACGCGCTGAAAGATGCTAAAACTCGCGGCGTGGCGGCTTGTGCGGATTCTCCTCGTTGGTGTCGCCCCCCGGTGGCGACGTGAAAGATGACAGTGATCAGAAGATGAACAAAATGATATTTGAGGATTGTTGTAAATGTCCAGTTATTCAAATTGTTTACACACTGTAAGACCTTTGACCTTTGACTGGTACAGCCGGCCGCACGTTGTCACCTGCTTCACCGCCGTCGAGGTGAAGGTGAGTCACCGTGACGACGTCACTCCTAAGGAGCTCCACCTGTCTGCAGGATGAAATTAGCTGAACTCCCGTCGCTTTACGTGCAGCACGGCCCGTTCGCCGGTCCGTCCCGATCCGTCGTCCTCTTTGTCCTGCAGATAATCAGCGTCATTTTCACCAATTTAGCGAATGAGACCAAAGAGACAAAGTAGAAAAGCGTCTTCTGAGGACGGGGGGACAGCGTGTGCAGACGCTCTGACACCCCGCCCGTGGTAAACGCTCATCGCCACGTGCGCGGCGACAGGTGTGGAAAGTGCCTCGCCGCCCGCCCGCCCCGCACGTTTCCACGGAAACGATGTTGTGAACACTGGTTTTGTCCTGCAGCCGACTCTGCGTGTTGCTGTGATGTTTTTGCACTGTTACCGGGGAGCCGTTTCGCGTCACGAGTTACATTTAACCCAGGAAGGTTTGCAGCCTTTGCAGCAGTTTTTTTAAAAAAATTGTACGGTTCTGATTTTTTTTTTTTTTAAATGAGATGGTTCCAGCTGTGTTTTCCCCACCTTGCACTCTTCTTCTTCTTCTTCTTCTTCTTCTTCTTCTGCCTTTTCTTTTGCTGGTGCATCGCTGCAGACGTTGATATTTGGCCGCAGACTGATTTCATGTAAAAAGACACTGTAAAGACACGTCCTCGTGATGTCAGAGTGATTCACGGTGAAGTAGAACTCCACGGTAAGCTCTTCGGGGGATTGTTTCACATCAGACGTGGGTTCTGCTGACCTCAGAACCGCGTCACCTCCGGGTTCCAGCTGAACCGCGGTCAGTTTTTCAAATGGGGAAAAGTCCGATCGCGCGTCACGTGGTCTTTACTTGCGTGCCTCCCGGCCAGAGGGCAGCGCTATCTTTACCCTGCTGTTGCTCCCGGGGGAGATAATGGAGCGAGTCCCATCGGCCGCACGGATAAAACAACCGTCGCCGTCAAAACCTGCATTAAGAAAATCCGTTGTGTTTTCTTTGTGAGCGTTCGTCTGCTCGCTCGTAGGGAATTCCCGTCCGCGAGTCTTTATCCGGGCTTGCCGTCACCTGCTGAGTAAACCTGGGGGTTAATGGGGCAGCGGGTGGGGTGGGTGGGGGTGGGCAGGAAGTCCGAGTGGAAAAACTCTGCTCCCCCCTCTTAACCTCCCGAGTTCGCCTGACAACAGGCACGTATTTCTGGATGATGCGTCGGTAATCTCCAGCAGACGAGCGGCTTTTACCGGGAACGAGCCACCTCATTTTTAAAAGGGGCCCGAAGGTCGAGTGGAGACGAGAGAATCAGAGGAAACTCTGCTCGCCTTCTTCCTCATCCTCAACGTGTGTCATCAGATGATTCAAAAATATATAAAAAAACCCAGTGTGAGCTTCAGCCCCTCACAGGTTCTGAGGGTTTGTTTGTTTTCTTCATCCATCTCATTGCGCGACATGGTGGAGCTTTCTCCGTTGCAGGTGGTGAACTCGCTGGTACATGCGGCCGTGTGCGACCGCTGATGTTGTGTTGTTTTATCGCGGGCCGCCCCGGTTTTCAGAATCAGTGGAATCTCGAGACGTTACTGTACGTGGAAGAGGGTCTTTCGTTGCTGTTCGGGGGTGGGGGTGGTGGTGGTGGTGGTGGTGGTGATGGGGGTTATTGCGACTTTGGCTCCTCGCCCCGTGGGAAGTGAAGTTCTCAATATATTTACATGTCTCTAAAGCCTCTGCTAAAGACTGATGACTGTTCATTTAGAGCTCAATGAATTTCTATAAATATTTTAGATTGCTCAAACTGATTGTGTGCAATTGTAATGATGGAAATTCAATAAAATAAGAGGTATTTTTACACAACAAGCTCCTCATCGGTTGTTTTCCCATCTTTGAACACTTATTATACATTTTTATGCAGACGATACTGTTTTCTACTTTTTATACTGAAAATATTATTATTTTCACACTATTTAACTTTGAAAATACTGGGTGAACTGTAGATGCTTTATTTATTTATTTTTTGCGCTCTTGATGTGTTGGGGCAGTAAACACCCCCCCCCCCCGGAGGCTCGTAAAATGTCACGTAGTGCGGCGGCTCCAAAGCGTGAGTCGGACTCGTTGAACTTCCGCGCTCGTACAGTCTGAGGATATTGCGTGCAAAAAAAAAAAAGAAAGAAAGAAAGAAAGGAAGACAGAAAATAAAAACAGAATCGTACAGACCCCGACAAACAACAGCGTGATGAGAGGGGGGGTGGGGGGAAACACAACAAAGCCAATAAAAGCTAAACAGAGGATGCTGGGAGATGATTGGACGAGTGTGTGTGAGGAGCACCCCCCCCCCCCACGACAAAGCAGACAACCTAGTGACTCTCACACACACCACCTGCTCTGACATGGTGTGTTTTGACATAAATACAGCCCCCCCCCCCAACACACACACACACACAAAGCCACTTCTTGGGCTTTTAAGTCGGGGTGGGGGTGGGGGGGGGGATTTTTAACTCCACACAATGTCCTTCCTTCCTTTCCACCAGCGTCCCTCAGACACCAGGGGTCAAAGGTCACCTTACAGTTTGGACCCCCCCTCCCCCATCCTGCATTCATAGAAGGTAAAATGAAAGCGTGATTTGTGACGCGTTTATGTTTACTGCCCTCCCCCCCCCACACACACACAGACACACACACACACACACACACCCTAAGGTGAAGGTCAGGGTCCAGGAGATGCCCGGCTTCTTCCAAATCCCCGACACTATCCGGTGTCACTGACGCTCGGTTTTATTTTTAACGCCACTACAACTGGTTGCCTTTTTTTTTTTTCCTGCCGTTTTCTCCTTGATCCTCTCTGACGTCACCTTCACCTCATCGACCTCGGCGAGCGCCGGGTTTGTTTACTGGCTCGCGACTCGCCCGGCGCTTCGTGTATTAAAGGTCATTTTTTTTGGGGGGGGGGGAGTTAATTTAAGATAAATAACAGAAATATGCGCGTTGTTGGACGACTTTCATATAAGATGAGAACATACTGACCTTAATGTATTGCATTAGTTAGAATGGGGGCTTTAAAATAGTTCGGCGTCGGGTTTAAGTGCATAACTCATAAACTGCATGTCATCGTAATGAGCTCTCTCACAGCTGGAGTTTGTGAGGTATACAGGTGCTGAGTTATAAATACGACTTCAGCGCATTACACAACTCATAATAACTAATAAATGATATCATGCTCCGCTTGTGTCTCAGACTGTGGAAATTTGCTCGTGAGTCTGCACGGCGTTTTGTGTCGAAACTTTTTGATTTTGACTTTTTGCTCGGGAAAAAAAAAAAAAAAAAAAAAAGACGGACTGAGCCTTTAACAGCCACCAGCAGCCGCATCAGTGGATGTGCACGTACATAACGACCTGTTTTTTCTCCCGTCTTGCAGGTTCGGTGCCACCGCTCGTGCACCGAGCCCAGCGGGAGATTCCTCGCTGCACGCCTGCCGTGCCGCCGCCGTGCGCCCTGGTTTGAATTTCCAAATATAAGCGACTGGCTTCCCATACTGACAGCTGATGATGTCATGGAAACTCTTCTGAGCGGCGCACTTAAAAACTCGGGAGAATGATTTATAATGAATCGCAGCCCCTGCCTCTTTTCAGAGAAGGGTGGCGGTTGGGTTCGAGGGCAGGAGCGGGGAGTTTTTATGTTCGTTAAAACGTTTGACATGTCTGCTTCTTAGAAACCATAAGCAGCCATTACATCCTGTCACGTCCAGCAGCAGGATTTTTTTTTTTCTTAATGCATGTTTTACCTCCGCGGCCCCAGCGCTCGCCGCTTTTCTTCTTTCGGCCTCGACACCGCGGACGTTTTTCGCTCCTGGAAAATAAAGTATCACGCAGAAGAAAAAAAAAATGGCTTCGGCCTCCGCAGGCTGCTTGAGGAGAAAGGGGAAGAGCTTATTTGGGTGTAAGGGGGGGGAGAGGTGGGGGCTGCTACACCTGCGTTAGCGTAGCTCCTTGGGAGAAGGGAAGAAAACAGGATCTGAGACTCAAACAACATCCTGTCACCCCCCTCCCCCTCCGTCCCAGAAGTGTTTATGCTGTTTTTCCTGCTCCTCTCTGTAGAAAGTGGGAAAGAGATGAATCAGTCGCAGCGTGTGAGGTCGACGGGAGGAAGAGGACGAGGAGGGCGAGGAGGGCGAGGGGTGCACTTCCTCCCCTCGGCTCCTCTCCGTCATCGTCCCGCAGAAAATTCCCGTCCGTTCGTCTTCTTCATTCAAACGGGAGCGGGAGAAGGCGGATGAGAAGGATGACGTCGGCCTCCGTTAATCTGCCGGTACAATGATACTGTACTGCTGCCTTTCAGGAAGTCCTGAAAGAGAAGGAAGTCCTTGTAATAATAATAATAATAAAAAAAAATTACAGAATATTGTAGTTTTGGAATCGTGCACCTTGCACACTTCCTGATGCAGGAAAGAAGTGGAATGGTGGCAGCTCATTCAGTGAGGAAAACGTGTGAAACAAAAGAAGAAGCCTAAAAATAGATAAAACAGAAGTGGCCGATAAAAAAAAAAAAAAGACAAACCAACGAACGTAAAAAGTACAAACGAACCACAAAAAACGGGGAACGGTAAAAATAGAAGAATATTATCATAAAGTTTTATGCTGCTTCGTTCTTTAAATAGAAGTTTCATTTACCTGCTGATAAACACACTCCAGCCTCTTTCTCTAAAGTCTCAGACATTCATTTTAAAAAGCCAAATAAAAACACAACCCGGTTGTAAAGCGCACAACTCGCTGTTCCCTGAGGATTCACCGCTCGCATCGGGTAGCGCTCGCCGACCACACAGGAAGTGGACCGCCGAAGAGGAAGCGAGCACGTCCCGTTTGAGCGCGCGGCGGAGGGGGGGGAGGAAGAAGAAGTGTTAAAGTTATTAGCTGAGTGGGAGCGGTGCGTTCAGGGGGCATCCGGTGCACGGCAAATGTTTCCTGCTCCAACGCTACACAAAACAAACGCTCAGGACGGGCGGGGGGGCATGTGAACCTGCCCGCAACCTGACACAGGTGGAAACTATACGGAGCGCCGTTATTACCCGCCTCTTTATCCATACAGCGAGCTCCTATAGACGGAAAATTATTAATGTTTTTCATTTCAGAAGCCACATTCCTGCACACACACACACACACACACACACACACACACACACACACAGGATGGGCCCCTCCTCAAATATTACGGAGTAAAACCTGCGAGGCTCGCGGCGCTCCGTGCTGCAGGCCGGGTCATGCAAAATGCAGAAATAAATCAAAACTTTATTTAAAAAAAAAGAAAAAAAGAAAAGAAAAAAAAGATGGCGTCGCATCAGAGATAAAGTTTAAAAGCCACTCAGGAAACTGAAGGCGAATGTACAGAGGACATCAGATGATCGGGGAATCACGCAGGAAGTGATGACACTTAAAATCTGTCCGTCCATACATTTGCTTTCGGTTCAGGTTTGCGGGGGCGCTGGATTTAATCCCAGTTGACACTGGTCAAGTGGTGGTGGGGGGGTCATCTTGGACAGCTCCCCAGTTTATCTTAGTTTATTTAATTTGCTTTATTCTCGTCGGATTAAAGGTCGTCAAACCAAGTTCAAGGAAATGATCTGGTTACGGTCAGTGATGTCTGTCAAACTCCACGACCGGTGAATTAATCTTCTCGTGTAAAACCGGCATCACGCCTCCTTTGAGCTTTGTGCCGTTAATCCCAGATTGAAGTGGCAGAGGTTAAATTAAAGACCGGCTCAGGTCTGCGATACCACAGCTATTTATTTCCTGCAGCAGTCCTCCGGCTCAGCTATTCCTGAGCGCCCGCTCGGGCCTGCGCCGGCTTGTCCGCCTGCTCCGAAAGCGGGCGAAGGTGTGCCAAACAAGCGTCCCCTCCCGGTGCCCTGAAACACCCACTCCGGCTTTTGTTTGGACCCACTGGCACAGACGGGTTCAGCTGTTATCAGCCCTCCAGTGGCAGTCCCACCTTGGGTACGTACCACACACACACACACACACACACACACACACACACACACACACACACACACACACACACACACACACACACACACACACAGCACACACAGCACATGCACTGTCAAATTTCCTGTCCAAAGATGAAACTTTCTTTGCTTCTATTAAGAATAAATTCCAGCTCCTGAAAATGTGAGTATTTAAGTAGTACTTGCAGTATAGTAGTAGTATAGTACTACTACTACTACTACGTTAATGGCCTAGATACTTCGTTCGCTCACCTCCCGCTGTGCCATTGAACGCAGAGAACACGTGACCTCCCCCCGCTGCACTAACCGGAGCGCAAATCGAACGCACCCTTTGGAAAGCGGCGGGCGTTGTAAAACCCGCACGCGCCGGGGGCCCCCCTCGAACGACCGCGAAAAAAACTGCCGTTCGGCGAACGAGCTAGGAAGCTAGGCGGCTAACCGTCCGGTTGTTTCGCTTCCGGTCGGGTTTTAACGGAGGAGACAGCCCGGTTCGGAGCGCGCGCGCGCGTGTCGGAACCGAGGGGCGAACTTCGCGACCGGATATGGACCTGCGGATGTTACGTCACCGGTTTCGCCAGCCAGGTAAGCGCTAGCTAACATCCACAACAAGGCTCCTAGCTAGCTGTGTTGTGTTGTGTTGTGTTGTGTTGCGCACTGAGGAGGTTTGTGATTGTTGAGGGAGGTTTTGTAATTTCCTACCAACTTTCCTAAACTTATTAGAACCAACCAGCTTCTTTAAAAACCATTAATGTTTATGTTTAAGTTAACAAAAGCGGCAGTATACAGTTTATTTTTGCTTTGTGTTACTACATTTAACCTCCTCCATATTTGTGCACCTGATTAACATTGACCTTGTTGTTTTTGGCAGTAATTATAAATATAATGATAATAAAAATACCGGCTCTGTGTAGAAGCCTCGCGCGTCGTCCGTACTGCATTTGAACAGGCATGTTAATGCCTCTGTAATACTGGTAAACAGCCGCCGTTGCCGTTGACCTTCACGCGACCAACCCGACACCGCCCGGCTGAGCCTGGCTGACGCGCACATCCGTCGGTCTTTGACGCGTCGGGAGGGTTGTACAGGTTCAGGGCCGCCGGCGCAGGAACCGAGGATTAACGCTCCTCCGTCAAACCCTTCATCGCAACGCCCCCCCGCTTGTGCCGCGTCGGTCGAGAGAGTCTGCCCGGCAACAGCGGGGAGGCCGCCTCCTGTTGGTGGAGGTGACGGGACCTGACCCGGGGACACGGAGCGGGCCGGCGGCCTCCATTAAACTCCTCGGGCTTTAAAACGTCAACAGTGACAAACGTGACAACCATGCACGTGTGTCCCATGTAGGCAGCATCTCTGCATAGAACCATGATGGCACCTGACCGAGTGTGTGTGTGTGTGTGTGTTAATGTCTGCAGACATGTTGAAATGTTGCACTTCTTCTTCTTCACTGCTTTTTCTGTGCAGCTGTCGACCGCTGCTTGCTCCGTGTGTGTCGGGGACGATTGTCGCTCCACGCTGGAGGCAAACATCAGATATATTTAATTTATTTATTTATATTGTGTGTGTGTGTGTTTATGTGTTTATTGCTCCACCTGTGCGCTGTTAGCGGAAACTTTTTTCTCCCGGCTTATTTTCGAGAGCGTTGATCCGGGCAGTGTGTCACACAGAAGCCTCGGGCGAGTGTTTTGGGTTGTGTTTTTTTTTTTTAAAGTGCGGGAAGGCTTGTGTGTGTGTGTGTGTGTGTGTGTGTGTGTGTTGGCAGCCCCGCTCGGCCTCTCCCCTCGTGGTCCCATTGTATCGCGTGTCTCCTGCCCTTCTTTTCTTTCCACTCGCTCTTCCTCTGTGTAACTCAAGACCACACAACACACTGAAACTGAAACATCAGAGGGGAAGTTGCTGAGCGGATAAAAAAGGACCAGAGATCATGCCCCCCCCACCCCCCCCACCCCCATCTGCTGCTTTGACTCGTCACGTTTTTTTTTTTTTCCGTCTGAAAAAGCCCGGCCCGATCCGGTCCCTTGATTGCAGTTGGTTTCCCCTTGTTAAAGAGAAAATAGCGAGCGCGGGGGTTAAATTTAGATTTACTGAAGATCGACTTGGAAACCACGCTCTGCTGCATCTGTGGGGTCGGCGCACCTCCCTGCAAATAGCAGCGACGTTGACCGATGGCTTTAATCTGCCGGGTTTTACGCCGGATCTTTGCTCAGGCTTTAATTGAAAGCTTCCAAATAACTGGAAATATTAATAGAGAATTAAAGAGGTGTTTGAAATGTGAGAGTCGCTGTTGTCCGGTCGCGTGTTGTCGTGCGAGCGCGTTTCTGCCTCGCAGACGTTATTAGCAGCCTTGAGTTGCGCGGCCGCTCGTGGCAAAACTGGACGTTAAAGCAAAAAATATTTCACGGATTATTGCCTAAAGGAAACAGTTGTTGCAGGGAGGGGAGCGCACAGAGCGACAAAGTGTGTGTTTATCACTCCGGTCGCCAGCGGTGGTGAGAAAGGACAGGAAGTCAAACCCTGGACGTGGCCTCGTGCTCTCACAACCGTTCTTAAAAACTAACTTTGACCCAAAGAGGACTGAAGCAATACTATAAATAATATTAAAATATAATAATAATAATAATAAACATACTGTAAACAATGGTTAGCTGCAGTGATTCCTGCAGCTTTCACTGACACAGCAGTGACTCAGCGTCCATTGTTGTGAGGCAGGACGCAGCACACAGCCTAACCCCCCCCCCCATGACAAGTTTGTCTTTTTCCTCCCCAGCGACAACCCTGACCCCCCCCCCCCAAAGTTTTACAGTGACGGGGTGAGAGGTGGAAAAACGTGTCGCTCACTGAGGCCGTGGAAAACTGGGGAGGGGGCAAACATTTCCTTATTCCCATC
This sequence comes from Psettodes erumei, assembly GCA_016785225.1. Classification (NCBI taxonomy): domain Eukaryota; kingdom Metazoa; phylum Chordata; class Actinopteri; order Pleuronectiformes; family Psettodidae; genus Psettodes; species Psettodes erumei. The sequence goes on from JAFBJZ010000817.1 coordinate 577,831, forward strand.
GGAGACGCTTCACGGGCAGCGGTCTGTTTATAGGCGGGGAAACACACCAACCCGAGCCCGGTTCTGTCCGGCACCGGCTTGTTTACTCTGAGTATTTTTGAACCGACCCTTCCTCAGGAAGGTGAAACACAATATTTACCTGTGGTCCACGCAGAGGGAGGTCAGGGGGGACGGGTGAGGACCCAGTTAACGGGGCCGCACCAGAACCAGACCAGAACCAGAGCAGAACCAGACCTGCCGGGGGGGGGGGGTTCTTAGAAGCTGCAGGGAAGTGTCGAGAATCTCTCTTCTTCTTCTTCTTCTGCAATCTTTGATTCAAACGGAACCAGAATTGAGTAAGAGACGTTGGGAAAGCGTTTACAGTAAGTGCTCAGCGGGAAAGTTACCGAAGAGGAAGAGCAGTGAGGAATTTATAAATCTGCCAGAGTCAAGGTGGAAATCACTGGGACTCTCCCTCATGTGCTCAACTCTCGCAATAAAACGCACAAACACGGTGACACAAAGCCTTTCTTATACGACGGCACAGGCGTCATAGAGCCAGGTGAAATAGAAAAGCACACATCACATTAACTCTTTTTTGTTTGGATTCTACAGTTATCTGTGAGCAGAAATATTTGAAATCCTCTTTTGTGGTAAATTAGAAAACTCCCCCCCTTGTGTTCGCAGCGTTATGGAGACCTTGCGCTGAAGGCTGAGCTTTCTCACACACACACACACACACACACACACACACACACACGCAGGGCCGTGCTGTGACAAACCGTGGGACGCAGCTGACGCAGGGCCGGCGTCCGGCCCGAGCCCGTAAACAGCTCCTCTGCCGTGTCACCGCAACTCCCGCGGCAGCTGGTTCCGCCTATTGTTCCCCGCGCCCGCGGGAAGCGTCACGGGCCGCGCCGCGACACCTCTCAAGGGTGTCCCTGCGCCGACCCGGGGCACCTCTTTCACACAATTCATCTCAATATGTCGGAACAATGCCCCCCCCGAGGTAAACTGTACTTATGCGTGGAGCAGGCTTATGTAACGTCAGTGCAGACGAGCTGCAGACCAGCCGGGCGCGGGAATAAAGGCGAAGAGCCCGCGCCCCGCGGACCCGGGGCACCGCCGCTGGTCGCGCCCCGTGTTCGGCTCTCGTCGCACGGGGACGAGCTTACAGGAAATCTGTGGGGCGATCCGAGTCCGGCCCTTCCTCCTCCTCCTCCTCCTCCTTGCTTTTTTTTTTTTCCTGAAGTTAGGAAGTCCCGCTGTATATTTAGATCACAGCTGTCCACCGTGGAAATATCCAAGGCCTCCCAAACGCCTCGCGGAAGGTGAGCGTGACCGCGGCGTTAAAGAGCAACTCTGATCATGAATCAATATCTTATATTCGATCCCCAAACTGGTTCAGGCTGTCACAGGCTCTTCTCTCGGATCAATAAAATAAAACCTGCAGTTTTATTGATCGATCAGTCCAGGCGGAGCGACACGCAGCAGAGAACCGGCGCTCATCACGTGAGCGAACAGCTAAAGTTAACGGCGATGAATCTTTTCTGCTGTAACAGCTGACAGAAGCATTTTCACTAGCGGCCGCTCCCCATCACTTCCAGACCCCCCCCCACACACACACACACACACACACACACACACACACACACACACACACACACACACACACACGCCCCCCGCCCTGCCCCCCCCTCGGGACTTCCCACAGTTCAGTGTTTCCTCGCCACCCTGACCTCGGTATATCGTGCACGTTCGCCATGACCAGCTGTCATGTTCCTCGTGCGAAACAGCTGTGTGTGTGTGTGTGTGTGTGTGTGTGTGCATGTGTGTGTGTGTGTGTGGGGGGTTAAAGGGTGTGACGGACGGGAGACAATAACTCACTGGAGTGGTCGGCGTCCCTTTTTTAGACCCGCTGACCCGTTTCCACTGTCGTCCAAAGATTCCAGAGGAGCCGTTTGTTTCGCCCACTGGCGGCGCTGTGGGGGGGGGGGGGGTAACCTGACACCCCTTAAAAAAGCCCCACCCCCCTAAAATAAACTTATAGTTAAAGGAAAGTCAAGTCATGCTGCCTTTTCCATGACTGAGCAGAAATCTGGCAGCGCTGATGATGTGTTGTGTCGCTCGTCGCACAAGTGCAGCAGACGCACAACTCCGGTCCAAACAGATGTTCTGATATGTGGTTTTCTTCATGACACACACACCCAGACGTCACTCTCACACCCGAACGTCTTTGTACGCCGTGTGCGATGTGCCAACAACATTTCCACACAGGAAGTACACGTTGTCTCCTCAGCTCAGGTGACGAAACCGCGGCGCCGGAACCGAGGGCGGCCCATCGCCCCGACCCGCCGACAGCCCCGCGACTCTTTAACGCCAGGCTCGGCCTCGCCGGCGCCGACGCATATTGGGTCAGGGAGGTCAGAGCAGGCGAAGCGTCGCCGGGTCAAAAGGTCACCTGTCCCGTGCGAGTTCCTGATCGGAGGAGAACCGCCCGGTTCTGTTCGGAGATGTGGAAGTGGGCAGAGCTGGCGGAGGCGTTCCCAGGGAAACGCCGCGCACGGCGAAAACCGCGGTCCTCCGGTGGAGAGTGACTCAGCACGAGCGCAATTTTCGGGGCAATTTACTCGAGAGACGTGGAGCCGCTGCCAAACTCCGCGGTTGTTTTTGGCGGTCAGCTGATTCCCACGGTGCGTTTCCTCATGTTAGTCTCTTGTCAGATTTTCCTGGGAAGTCCGGAGCCGAAGATGGGCGGGGGATGCGTCACGTCCCGGGATTGGTTAATTGATAATCAGTTATCGATCACTAATATTAGTTTGATTTCATAAACATCGCAGAGAGGAGCTCACGTCTCGTTACGTTACGTCTCATGACAACACGTGATCGTTTCGCAACGTGTCCACCTGGCAGTTTGACTGAGTGTGTGTGTGTGTGTGTGTGTGTGTGTGTCCGTGTGTGCGCTCTGCTTATCTCAGGATGCATCTCCTCATACCTGCCATCCTGATGAGACGTGGAAACACGACAAGAAGCCGTGCTCCTTCCTCCTGTAATCCCATCATCTGGATTGATCGCCTCATCCCGATCGAATTACACGTTTTAAATAGGCCGACGTGCGGACGGCCGAGGGCGAGGGTTCGCGGTTTGATGATGATGATGATGATGATGATGATGATGTGACTGTGATGCCCCCCCATTTTAATCCTGCAGCTCAGTGCACAGTAACGTCCAGGCAACGGCTGTTTTTTAAATTTTTAATCAAGTCCGAGTAGAACCGAGCAGAGATAATGTGGTTAAAATCTAACCCTCAGTAAATGATGTTGGCGTCGCACTGGAGAGCGTCTGAGGTGTGTTTACCTGACGCGGCCCCCCCCCCGTTGCTACGGAGTGGAGGCGCCGCGCACACGCGCCCCGCGCCATTAGCATCCGTAAAGAGCCGCCGCTTGTCAGCATCAATCACCCCGCCGGCCCGTTACGGCCCGCTCTTAAGTGGAGGTGTACACGGGCGGGTTTTTCCTCCATCTCTGTGTGTGCACAGCTCGTGTGTGTGTGTGTGTGTGTGTGTGTGTGTGTGTGTGTGTGTGGTGGTGGTGGGGGTAATACGTTATCTGTCCTCCACCAGGAAATTGTCCCGAGGTGTAAAATAAAAGTGCAGCTGTTTGAATTTGAAGGTAATTTCAACAAACAGCAGGTGGTTCAGATCCAGAGCGGCCACATAACCCCGTCATTTCATGGTCTGTGTGTGTGTGTGTATGAAAATAAACGTGTCGGGGCAACGCGTCAGCCGTTGCTTATTTCTTTTCATTTTCTTTTGCCCTGATTCTGGTGCGAGACACTTCTGTGAACGCTGAAGGTCAGGGTGAATATTCTGCATTTCTGCTGAAAAACAAGACTTATTGATTAATCAATAACCATATTGATCTGTATCAGCTTTGTAACTGACTGATCGCGTGTGGGGATAACAATTGATTTCCTCAGCGGTCGAAGCGGGACGACAGATCTTTAGATGCACAAAGTTTTATCAGTGGTGACATAATCTGTCACACACACACACACACACACACACACACACGTTAACGTCTCCGTACGTGTTGTGCGCTGATGCCACACACCTGTTGTGTATTTCAGGCCCGCTCCTCTTTGTGTACTCGTACGCGACCTGTTCCTCCTGGAGCCGGCTCCTCTCTCGGGGGAGCGTGGACCCAGAGCTGACGTGGTTGGTTGTTAGCGTCCTGTCGCTAGCAGCGCTGCGTGCCCATAGCAACGGCCGGGCACAGTGTGTGCCTGGGCGGGGGGGGCACATCGCTGCTGTGTGCACAGATTTAAAAAAAAAGAAAAAGAAAAGGTCTCCTGTGCAGACACGGTGCAGGATGTTGTCACACGACTTCGTGCAGGCGGCGAACGCGGCGAGCTTGTTTAGCTGCGCGGGCGGAGCGCAGGTGTCCCTTTGTGTGACCCTTTAACCTGGGTCTAACCTGACCCGGGTGGGACCGAGGTCAGCGGGTCCAGGACGTGGCCGCTCTCAGAAAAGGTGAGAGAAGTGAAGCGCCTGCCAGCGTAAGACTCAAACAATCCCGTCCTGTACACAGCTGTTGTTGTCCCCCCCCCCCCACGATTAACTCCACTGACCACTGAATAACCCCCCCCCCTCATATTCCCCCCCCACTGAATAGTTAATCCCTCCCTCTGTTTGTCAGTCGATATCTGGCACACGCAGCAATGCAGCGGCCATGTAATCATTGACAATGTCTTTGTGTATCTTGCATCCTGTGCGATAAAATCACCGCGCTAACAAAGCCACGCACCCCCCCCCATCACACACACACACACACACACACACACACACACACCCACCCAGCAAAATGAAAATGAATGGCTCCGTACACGGCGCTCTGCAGTTACCGTTTTCAATGCTAGCTGTTGACGGAGTTTCACGCCGCGTCACCCGGAGCTTGTTTTTAATGGACGCTCTGTGCTCCGCCATGACTCTTTTTCGTTATTGATACAAGCGGAGACTCGATGACGACAATGCCGGCCATTCCGGCTCCGACAACAACAACAACAACAACAAAAAAAAACGCCGCAGAGGCGTCGTAACCCAGATCTCCAGAACTGTATTTTTAGCTGGCGGGAGGATTGCGGGAGCTCAGCGCGGCGTTAACGAGTCGCAGAGAAACACGCGTCGCCGGATTCTTTGCGGATCTTCCGGCGTAATCCCGCTCATCCCTCAAAGCCGGCGTTGAAGCGCGAGATGGGTCGGGCGGCCCGACCCGACACCCACCCGGTCCGGCCCGGCGGGGACACGAGCGTGGGTCTGACCGTGGGTCACGTCTGATGTGACGACCTGAATTTGTTTTTTTTTCTCCTTTCTATTATTCTGATCTGATTTGTCAAACTGTGTGTGTGTGTGTGTGTGTGTGTGTGTGTGTGTGTGTCTCTGTGTGTGTGTGTGTGTGTGTGTACGTGTGTGTCCTGCTCTATAAAAAGAACGAGCGAAGCCGGATTGAATTAACAAAATGATTCGGTCTTGTTATGATGATGATGATGATGGGAGCTCTCTCTAATTGGCCGCTACACACACTCACTGTGTGTGTGTGTGTGTGTGTGTGTGTGTGTGCGGCCTCTCCGCAGCATTGTCGACCCTGTTGTGGTCGGCCCACAAAAGAGCAGATGACTTTGGCGTTACGCAGCTACATCACGCCGCCTCCGGCATCGCTCGCATTCCTCGGGCCCCTTTTTTCGCCAACCTGACATTCTGGCGGGCGTTTGATAGAGCGGATAATAGGAGGATCACAACTGGAATTTGTTGAACAAACCGCGGCGCATTGTGGGTCAGCGGGGTCCGTTTGCGTTGCGAGCCCAGGTGAAACAAACCGATTGACGCTCGTTCGTTTTTCGGTTTGCGAGGCCACGACAATAGAGACGCACAAAACGAAACGCAAACGCTCCGGCTGCGGTTTACACGGCGGGGAAACCAAATTACTGCCTGAAGCGTCCCTCCTCAAGCCCGAAGACGAGGCCGGACAGAATTTGTTCTGGCAGGAATTTCCAGATTATGTTCAGGCATCCATAATAAAAACAGTGAAGAGCTGCCTCGGGTTTCTCGTTCATCTCTTGAGAGAATGAACGGGTTGGAAGTGGAGTCCTGCGAGGTCCGAGAACCAAAAACCCAAAGACCTAAAAAGAAGCGGACGTTAAATAATCGTTAAAATACGACTCGTTCACTAGTTTAATCGAGTTTTTAATTTTCATCTGTAAACCACAGATTTAAAAATCATCGTGTCTTAAATTTGCTTTTCCTGTCCGACGTGATAAAACCCTCTGGATGTGGTTTTGACCAACAAACACCATCCGGTCTTCGGTGGATCGGGTCCTGAGGTGGGTTTAGACTCGCGTCATGTCGTTTCACGGGGGTCTCTTCGTCCTCCTCGTCCTCCTCGTCCTCCTCGTCCTCCTCGCCTGTCAGCACGGAGGGAACAGGCTTGCAGCTAAATATGAGGACAGCCCCATCTGTCAAACAGTAAAGCCCCCCCCACCCCACCCCTGCCCCCCATACCGGGCTCAGGTTGCCGTGAGTGGCTGCACCCAACGTGAACCCGGCCCCCCCCCCCCAGTGTCCCGTTAACCTCCACTCCCGGGGAAGGTCAAGGTTGGACCTGCATGTGCCGGGTCAAACGCCCCCCCCCCAACCAAAATTATCACCAAACTATGGCCGGCATGTGTCGTCAGGTGATATTTGATATATGGATTGTGAGGCAGTTCAGCCAGTGTGTATGACCGATTAATTATTGATTATGTCGCGTGATTGAAAACGTTGGGTTCAGCTACGTTACGGTTGCACGCTGTTTCCACCGTGAGCTTCGGTGTGTCCTGGCGACGCACCGTCCCATCGGCCGCCAGCGCTCCTTCGCCGGCGGGGGGGGGGGTTGTTTGTGGTGAGTGATTATTTGTCGATCGATTAGTGGAGGTGTGTGTGTGGGGGGGGTGGCCCGTCACCTGTTTCCACACTCGGGCTGTTTACAAGCAGCGTCGGTCTGCAGAGAACAGTCCGCCTCTGTTAGAGGTCGAATAACACCCAGAAATAACGTCCGTAAGTCTTCACGCCCCCCGATACCGGCGGACCTCCACGGTAGACTGGAATAGGACCTGAAACGGCGACTGAGTCGTAAACAACCAGAGGAAAGTCTCAGTAAACGTCGGGAGAAACACGACGATGTGTCGTCTGACGACAGGAGGCGGTTGTTATTTTGGCGGCGCATCAGAGACGGTGGGGGGGGTCGGCTGCAGCTGGCAGAGCTTCAAAGCGAGACTCCGGCGAGAGGCAGCGGAGGTCCAGTCCTCGGAAAATTCCACCGCATCTGCAGGGCTCGCGTGGCCAAACCTACCGCCATTTTAATAATCAATATTATTATTATTTAACAAGTGATCCTGGATCAGCCAATCACTGGCGATCCTGCGTCAGATATTGTAAAACCCCACAGCGAGACGAGCCGTCGCCACCTACCTGCGACACCATCGCCATTTACAGAGTCAATACGGGGAACTTGTCACTTTTCTTCCACGATGAGCCGTCCTCTTGTCTTTGAGCTCGGCGTTGGGTCTCCACCATCTCTCTGTAACTGAGTTCGATAGCGTGAGGATCCTGAACGTTTTTTTTTCCCGAGTCGTCGTTCTTTTTTCTTTTTCGCCCGGCGTCCCGGCGGGGCGTCCATGTGAAGCAGGAAGACCTCACTTCGGCCCAAGACAAAACACGGCCGGGATCACAGGTCCGGACGAGAGCCGGGTCCGTTTGAACGCCGGCGTTCCCAGGGGCTTCGATGAAAGCCAGGGATTCCGGTTATAGTTCAGGAGCAGGCGCGGATTGTGTTTGTGTTGCGGGTCCAAGCTTTTTCACTCCTGCATTGTTGTTGTGAGGCGGCGTTTCGCGGCTGGGAGAGTTTGAAGCCGGGGGCTTGAGTCTGCCGTGCAGCGTGATGTATAAAACACAAATAAATAGCGATAAAAGCCAAACACTTTGGACACCTAATATCTTGGGGGGTTTGCGCAGAAACAGTGGGAGCGGGCCTGACGTTTACCTCTGGATGTTTACTCCGCCGACACGCAGTGTTATTGTTTTCATAAACAGGGAGCGAGCAGCGCCGCACAATAGGAACACACACGTTCACCTACGGCGGTTTAAGCGCTGCGGCAGCGTCGCACCGCGCGGCGCCTAACAATGAACGCGGCGCTATTCTTCCTCTCGGACGGGAAGTAACCTCAATGTGCCTTTCCTGCGCGCAACTTTAAATTAATAATTCAATAAATAAATGCAATATTAAATGGTGTGACCGGATAGGAGCTCCTTACTTTCCCACCGGCGGCGCCCTGCGGGGACAAACTGGTGCCGCCCTCGCCGCTTTTGTTTACGAAAAAAAAATAATAAAGAAATTTTTAAAAAGCGAGGTGAGTTTCTTCACCTTTTTATTGGATTTGTATCTCTTCCACGTTTTACTTAAACGCCGCCTGTCGAAGGCATAAAATGTGATTTTTTAAAAATCGGGTCTCGCAGAGGAAATATGAAGCACAGATTACAGCAAGCCGCTGAAACAACTCTCTGACTCACCCCCGCTTTTTTCTAAATGATCGAGATGAATCGGATACTGCAACTGCTTTATGTCAGATGAATGAAACACACACACACACACACACACACGCAGCAGCTTCACGTTCAAAGCTCGAGCGTCTGACTCGAGTTCTGACTCCACAAGTTGACATTAGTGTCAGTCTTCCTTAATGGTAAACCGAGGAATTTTCCATTGAGTTGGGTTGACGTCCAGATTTTTTTTTTTTTTTTTTTTTGTCTGAGCAGCTGAAGAGAAGAGGCAGAGCTGTGGAGGAGAAGGCAAACGAGTGCCAGCGTGAGAAAGTTTTCCTCTGATGGTTGAGCACGGAGGTCTGCCGTTCATTCCGATCGCACGTATTGATCCCCTGTCGTTTGATGTCCACGGGTCACATGTTGGACCTTTACAGCGGTGGATCCGGACCTTTTGGACCCTGTGAAAAAGAAGCTGGGTTTACCGCCCAGCCCGTCGCTGGACACAGTGTCACTTCCTCTGATTAGCTCTGTTTTTGGTCTCCACCACCTCCCAGGTGAAAGATCTGGCTCTTTAGCTGCCGAATGCTGCACCGTGTGCGCCGCTTAAACCAAAACTATCTATTTGTCCACGATTACAGTTTTTAACCATTTCATTGCCAAGGACAAAAAGTAAATAATGAAGAAACGTGTTGCGAGGCTTCGTGGACCTGCTCAACCACGTTTAGATGACGTAACACTTTCCTCGATGGTCGGATTCGGATGCCACTCGCGGACATTTGTCTCGGTTCCGCCGCTGGGAGCGGGTCCAACCTGAGACATGATGAAGACCAGGGACCAGAGGAAGAGAGGAGGGCAGACAGACGGGACGAGGGGTGGCCGAGCACCACGTTACAAAAAAAAATGTTAATCCATCCCGTGGCAGCAAAAGACGCAGGACCAGGCGGCTGGTTAGTGTCCGCTGGAGAGGTTCAGGCCTCGGATGCGTCAACGCCGGGAAGTAACTGAGTACATTACTCAAATACCTGTGCAGTTTGAAGTAGTGGTACTTTATTGCACGTCTGCTGGATGAGCAGCGTTTTTCGGACATCTGGTGTCGCTTCAAATCAACATTTTCTTGCCAATGAAGGAGTTATTGTTTAAAAGCAGATCGACAAGATTTAAAGTGTGCGAGACCTTTTCTGTTCTCCTTCCCGTCGTTAGTTCCCCCGTCTTTAAGTGAGAGGAAGTTGTGTTCTCACTCAAAATCACCTCGTACTTGTGACGCAAACTCCTCCCAGTTGTACCGGTACGTGTTGGAAAAGGTAAACAAGATAAAAGCCCCCACATACGCAGTTTTGATTTATTCACGACAAGTGACGCAGCGTGATTCTGACTGTCCGCTGACGTTTTATTGAAAAAGAACAATATAATATCATGTACAACAACAATAATAATAATATTAGTACAAAAATCTGTACATTCCGTGGTGTTTGCAGTACATTTGGAAGACTGATAGAAAATAACTGCAGCAGGGAGGGAGGTATTTACACATGTAGGGTCTACGGAGCCTAGTGGCTTCTGTCGCTGTGGTTTTGTTTTCATAAAATAAAAAATAAGATGCAGGATATAAATTTGTACTGATGCAAACTCTTGTGCAGTACGCCTTCATATGCAGGGGCTTACAGTACATTTGGCTTTGAACTACGCTTTTTAAATGTTTTTTTTTTTTTTTACATTCTCAAGTAAAACAAAACAATGGCAGAGTGAAAAACTCAAGTAGTGTCGATGAGGGAGGAAGCCGATCTGCAAATGGCGAAAAAGGGGGAAAAGTGGCTTCGAGAAATGTTTTACTTGGAGATTTGATATTTTTACAAGAAAACGAGACGTTTGTTTTTGGATCTCCAGTCATAACACTGTATCAGGTTCAGACGCTAGAGAGAAGATGTGGGTGAACTTATTTCATTGAATCATATTTTAAAACCTATTTTTAAAAGTAGATTTGGCTTCAAGGAAAAAAAAACAAAAAAAAACACCCAATAATCCTCCAAACATCAGTCAGCCACCATCCAAATGACTTTAATACAGTAAAGCCTTTGCAACTTTCGGTTGATTTATTCATCTTTCCCCATTTTTGACTTTTCCAGATTAAGGCTTGATGAAGTGGCTCAAGATAAGGATGATCGACGTTAAAAAAAAAAAAAAAAAAGGATAAAACTGTACACACGTTCTTGAAAAACAAACCTTATTAAAAACACCCTAAACGTTCCTACTTCTCTGTACCAAAATCTAATCAGGTGTTGTTTTCAAGAAACACATAACTATGATAATAATACTCTTTGGCATTTTTATCAACCGTGAAAAAAAAAAAAAAACCCAGAAACAAAAGAAGCAACATCATAGCAGCACTTTTAAGAACATTCAGATTCTCGTCTAAGCCCGGTCTCGGTTTAAATTAGTGATTTCTGTCAGTCGGTTGGTTAATACTACCCTGCTCCATCGGTTGACGCGGGGGCGGGCATGTTTCTGTCGCTCTGACCAGCAACGAACCGTCTCCTTAGAGGGTGAAGCAGAAAGATCAGAAAGCTCAGTGCCGTCGAGTCAGAGGACGTTCCCGAGGGACGGCCGCCATCACCTAAACCCCTGCCACGTTCGCCACGAGACCAGCTCGTGCAACAAATACTCGACTTTGTACCTTCTCCGTTCCAGACATCGACTTTTGATTCTGCGCCGAAGCAGAGGAAAATAACGTGTCCGAGAGAATCTCTAAAAGGTGTTTTTGTTTAACTCCCACTATTTTCTAGCAGCACTTGAACATATTCTATAAAAAATATATATAAAAATCCACCTTTCCGTGTTCTTGCTGGACAGAGAGACCGAGACATGCCTGCAAAATTTTTTTTTTTTTTTCAAGTCATCTGAACGACCGTTCCTCTCAGTCAGCTCGCGGTCACCGGACACCGAGCACACATTCATGGGGACTTCATGGAGAATGCATCCTGCAATATGCACGTGGTTCATAGTGCTGTGTCTTGTCATACTGTATGTCGTCGCTGTTCGGACTCTTACATACAAAGTCCTAAACCTTTGCCGCTTCCCACAGCAGTACCGTTCGGCGTGTCCTCCACCCAAGGCCCAGCTCGGCTCGTTGCGCCTTTCTGGAGCGGAGAGGTGATTTTTTTTTTTTTTTTCATTTAAAAAAAAAAATCTCTCAAGTGAGGTTTGAGGTCTGAACAGTCATATTTCTGATTCCCGTCTCAGAGGCCGGGGCTCCAGCGGCACCGTGGCTTGGCTGTGCTCGGTCTCCGAGATGTTGTCCGTCTGGGTGCCGTCGGGCCCGACGCTGCCCCCGTTCCCCTCGTCCGTGTCCTCCTTGTTCTCCAGCGCCATCTCGTTCTCGTAGCAGAAGGAGTTGGAGTTGGAGAGGATGTATTTTTTCTCCGCGAGGTCTCTGGCGCTGCACAGAGGGGTGCTCGGCACCTCGTATGTCTTATGGAAGCGGGAGTAGTCCACCTTGTAGTAGTTCTTCTCCTCGAAGAGTACGGGCTCGAACCGGTGGCCCCAGAGGATCTCGCCGGCGACGTAGGAGCTGCGGCACTGCGTGGTCATGGCCGTGGCCTCCACCATGCCTTCCAGGATGACCACGATCTCGAACTCGGAGCTCTCCAGGTCCTGCTTGCTCATGTCGTAGAAGGGACTGTCCTCGTCGATCTCGTGGACGATGGTGATCGGGGAGACCAGGAAGATGCGGTCCACCCCGCTGTCGAAGCCCACATCGATGTCCATCTGGTCGAGGGGGATGTACTCCCCCTCTGCCGTCGTCCGGGATTTCAGAAGTTGCGCCCGCACGTGGGCCTCCACCAAGTGGCTCTTCCTTAAATTGCCCACGCGCCACATCAGGCACAGCTTGTTGTCCCTCATGGCCACCGTGGCGTTGTGGCTGAAAACCAAAGTTTCATTCCTCTTCTTGGGCTTCGCCATTTTTGCCATGACGGCGCCGATGATGAAAGCGTCAATAATGCAGCCCACGATGCTTTGGAAGACCACCATGAAGACGGCGACGGGACACTCGTCCGTCACGTATCTGTAGCCGTAACCGATGGTGGTTTGAGTCTCTATGGAGAACAGGAAGGCAGCGGTGAAGCTGCTTACGTTGGAGACGCACTTCTGGGTGTCGCTCTCCAGATCCCCGTGAAAGATGGCTACCAGCCAGAAGATGCAGCCGAAGAAGAGCCAGGACAGGAGGAAGGCCAGGCAGAAGATGACGAACATCCACCTCCAGCGGATGTCTACGCACGTGGTGAAGATGTCGGCCAGGTACCGCTGGCCTTTCTCGCTCACGTTGACGAACTGCACGTTGCAGTGGCCGTCCTTCTTGACAAATCGACTCTGCGGCTGGTGCCTCGTGTGCACCTTGCCTTTGCCGTTGCCGTAGCCGTTGGGTACCGCCATAGTGGCAAGCTTCATGCCGTCCTCCTCTGATGACACGATGCTGTAGCGGCTGGCTCGCACGCTTCCCATCACCTCAGTCTGGGAGGGCTGTGCTGCTTCTGCTTTGGAAAACAGTCTAAGTTTCTGGAAGAAGCGTTGGAGAAACAGTTTTGAAACGCTCCTGGGGGACCAACTCAGAGACGAAATGGTGATCGAAGGAGGCGGGCCGATGGACGCCTCTTCGGCCTCGACGGGCGCCAAGACGGAAAGCAACGAGAGGAGGAAGAAGCGGTCACTCCTCTTTGGTCGTCCGACTGGACCTCATCAAGTTCATCTGCTACAAGAAAAACAGAGAGAGAGAGGGCGCCGGTTAGAAAAGCCAGTTCCAGATCGATCGGGTAAACTTGATCAAACCGCATTCAATGATTCCATCGGTGACGATCAGAAAGAGCCGAGCATAAGCAATCAATCGCCCGTCAGCACCGATTACTTCATCTCTGCGGAGGCAGACTTGCGTGCAGCCTGAGAAAAACCAGCGAAGACTTTCTGCCCAGCGTCAGCACAGCTCGTCTCCCCGTGCCAACAATATTTCATCCAGTTATGACAAACAACAACAGTGATATTTAACCTCCAGCTAACATTTCAACTTCCACGGGGAGAGGCCACACAGTAATTACACTCAGGTCCCGTTATTGGTAATTTACAAAGTCGACTTGTTTTCCTTGGCCGCCCCGCGCTGACCCGATCGTTTCTCGCTAGATTGTGGGTTATAGCGTTTCTGCGGGATCCCATGGACCGATGGTTTTGCACTACCAGTGGATTACGTTAGAAACTCAAACTGAGAAGAGGTTCAGCTCTGCAGCTCGTTTTTCTTACTGTCCCCTTTGAAGTCGTGCTCTGCAGAAACCGAGACGCTGCACGGACCGCCAAGCCGAGGCGACGTCCAGCCGGGACCGTCGTGCAAACTTTTGCTCACAATCACCGAGAGACCGACGAAGGCGAGCGCCGTTTTTTTTGCACGTGCTAATTTTCAAATTATGGGGGTGCAGGAGCTTAACACCTGATCTACTTCATGATTTTGGGTTTCCGTGAGGCGGTGTCGTCATGGACCTGCAGAGTGAGACGCTTCGTGAGGAGGCCCGGCGTGTTCGCCGGCTTCTTTACGTGCAGGGGATGTGCAGCTTGTTGACTCTCGCCCCGGGCCCTTTCGGGACTTCGCCTCTCTGCCGCGATAATGGCCGTCCCCGCGAGGATTCGGCCGGCACCGCTAAAACACAGCTCATTAGTTCTGGCTGTCCTGGCAACCAGGTCCGACCTCGGCCGCTTTCCCCGCTCCCTCTTTTCCTGCGCCGAAGCAGCGAGAACCCAAAACCTCTTATCTCCCGGCATCGCGCGGATTAAACGTTAGTCACAGCTACTCCGGTTTCACACTTTCACAAAAGATTCATGCCGGCTGATGCAATTTGTCAGACTTTTACATAAAATCCCACATGAAAGGGGCAGGTTTTTTTTTTTTTTACCCAATCCTAATTACAGAGGAAGCTGCTGAGCCATGTGTAATCTGTCCTCAGATGATGCCCGGTGTGTAAACACCTATAAACATAACAAACACGACATTTTTTCATCCTTACTCCTCGGTAATAACGCTAATCACGGCCGTGGTAATGACTGCGTTATTACACGCGTGTCGTGTTGCGTGCACTTCAACAGAGAGAGAGAGAGCTGCCCTCTGAATGCACCAAATGCCAGCGACAAATGTTAACAGGTGCGGGGGGGGGGGGGGGTGACTTCTGATGCAATCGTACACACACACACACACACACACACACACACACACACACAAGTTTCAGATCAGGCTGTCAGAAAAAGAGAAGTGATCGTGAAGTCCTGAAAAACACACGGAGGTGAAGAGGGGGGGTCGGGGTGGGGGGGCTCGTCCTGACAGTTGTGGCACCAGATGTGGTGCACGAGAGCCAGGAAGCACGCACGCGCACGCTCGTCACGGAAGTTCGGAGCCCCGTCGGAACTTAACAGGCGCTAACCGGTTCGGTTTCGACGGCTCGAACCGGTTCGGTTTCATAAAAGCATCATCACACATCCAGATTAATGAAATGCAGTTTTGTTTTTTTTCCGGTACCTGTCGCTCACGTGCAAACCGGCGGGGGGAAACAATAATCCAGGCGTCGCTCGAGCCCCCCCCCGTCCTCCTCCTCCTCCCGCTGTCCTCGCCGCCGCTCGTCGGTTTCACTCGGGCCGGGACGAGATGGAGCGCGACGCTGGCCTCATGTCTCTGGAGGACCGGGTCTCGATAAGTGTGCTTCTCGCCGACTTACCCCAAAGCGTTTTAAACGGCACGCACCGGCACGGCCCGCCCCCTCACGCCCGCGCCCGGCCAATGGGCGACGGGAGGGAGAGAGAGAGAGAGAGAGAGGGCGCATGCGCACTGTGTGTGTGTGTGTGTGTGTGTTTTTACGGCGTGTTTGACTGACGTGTGAACAGAACATGTGATGGAGAACAGTTTGACACTAATTGGTCGGTGATCGATGAAAACCTCAGTGAAGCGGGGGATCACGGGAAAAAAGAATTTATGAAATAAAAATAAACGTAATAAGATTTAATTTTCCACCCCATAAATCATCAAAACCTGGGGAAATACTAGTCGTACTTATTAGACTTTTAATATGAAAAATAAATGAATTTACAGGATGTGTCTCTGCAGAAGAGAGAAAAAAAAAGTTGCACAATAAACTCCAACTTTTAACACCTGCGACACAAATAAATAAAAAAAACAGCTTTTTTATTTATTCTTTTTCCTGGCATGTCAGATCAATAGTTCATAATCTCTAATAATCCGCCCCCCACCTGTCGCTGACCCCGTCACCCTCATTTTTTCGCGATGCCCGTTGTTTTTATAGATCTCATTTTTTTTTTTTTTTTTTTTTTTAACGTGGGTATGGAAAATGTGTTCTGTCGGAAAGAGTGACTCACTCAATAAAGGCCTACATGCCTGTATTATGATATGACTGTCTTTCTCCACTGAGCCTATCAAGTTGCTTCGGATGTTTAGACTATGCATCTGTTGCCCTATAATTTTAGGTCAGGCTGTAACCGTGTTGTCTTAGCGCCATCCACTAAATCATTCCTCCTGCTTCGCTAATTCATGATAAACATGAAGCCGCGACTGCCTGTTTTTTGTTTTGTTTTTTTTCAGACAGGCTTTTGAACCGCTGCTTTTTTTTTTTTTTTTTCCTTCATTGTGAGTCTTATTTTTAGTCCTGGTTATTTATAGCAGCACATATATTTAGCCCAGACCACCTGTGTCAGTGAACTGTGCGTGTTGTGTGTGTGTGTGTGTGTGTGTGTGTGTGTGTGTGTTTGCTTTCCATGCCCAATTTCCAGCAATAAAGAGAGCGATGCATGCCGCGGCCCAGTGCTGCATGCAGACCACAAGGTGGAGAACTGGAGGCTGGATTTAACCAGTGATTGTCTCACGGACGCACACGCGTTGTGATGTGAAGGAGCAGCGGGAGGATCACAACTTTGTGCGCGCAACTTGTGTCACCGCAGCAGCAGCAGCAGCAGTGTGGACAGTACACAATTAGCATCTTCATCTAAACGTGCAATGAGAGGGTTGAGATTTTTAGCAGAAATGACCCTTTATTTTTTTTTAGTGTATGCTGAACAGACAGAAGAAGATGCATTACTAATATATTAACACACTGTCGCAAGTAAAAGTACTGCATTCAAATTTTTATTTATTTTTAAGTCTGCAAAGACACATGGAACTGGCCAAAAATAATCTCAAATTATCTTTTATAATCCTTTACTAATATGCAGGGTTTGATTTAATCCATTTACTTCCTCATGAGAGATTAGCTGTTGTACAAATATGAAAAATCTGTATGTATAAGAAATGAGTCACTTCATTTAATTGAAGTCCGTCCAGCGTTTGAGGACGGTTCGTACTGAAGACGGTTTTGTTGGACACGAACAGGGTCCGAGGCGTATTTGTACCAACACCTGGAAGCAGAGCGCGGGTGGAAGGCGGTCCCAGGCCGCGCGGGGAGCTGTTCGTTAAGGCGTCGTTACTGGGTTGGATCAGGAGGCAGGAGAGGTCAGACAGACCTGGTAAACCCAAACACGGGAGCGCTGGGAGTCATTTGCTGGAAGAGCCTGTTCGTCCAAAAACAAGCTTCAGTCAGAGAAACGCGTGGTCCAAATGTGAAGTCAGGCTTTTGTTTTAAAAGCGGCCGTGGCCAGAAGCCGCTCGGTGCCAGCACCGAGGCACCGGGGGTGAAGCGGATTTCTACACACGCCGCTGATGCGCCGACGGTTTTCGCGATATCGTTCGAGGCGCCGCGTCGTCCAGGTGGCCGGACTTTCCCCGCATCACACGGGACACGTTCCAGCTCTACGTGGGGTCGGACCGCTCCGTACAACTATTTGTTTGGCTGCATCCTTCGCCATAAAAATCTGCTTCTTTCTCTTTTTAAAAAAATGGACTCCTCGAGTAAACAGCCTCGCAGCGTGGCTTTTCCACTGCGTATCGCCTGCGGTGACTGTTTTGCGTAGGTTAACGGGGTTTAACGGGTTTAACCTGCTGCCCTGTTAACTAACTAACTGTCAACTTTGTCTCCTGACGCAGCTCGCAAACAGTTTTTGTCGCCGGCCGCAGATCACTTCAGGTTTTGAGACATGGGTCCTGCACCCGCGGCGTGTTTTAAGATCTGCCTGCAGATTTACAGTGATGGTCGGGGTCGGGAGGGGGGAGAGGGCGGCTTCAGTTTGTGTTTGTAGAAGCAGTTCATGGTGAATTTTTTGAGGTTTGCTTTGGATCGTTGTCGTGTTGCAGAAGCCAGCCTCTTTTCACTTTCACTTTACTGACTGACTGCAGGACGTCTGCACTCGGACTGCAGTGACGTACGGAGGAAGCCGTTCTGTCGGCCACACGAACCGTAGAGCAGTTGGTGGTTACGCGGCGAGACGCCAAAGCCGCAGGTGAAAGGTGCGTCATCGAGGTGAAACACCTTTACGGTGCAGTAGGAAAACTGCTCGTGCCGCCGCGAGGGTCACGTGGAGAAATCGCATGAAGTCGACGCTGAGGGGTCGCGCGGCGTATGCTAACACGCCAGCGTATGCTTCCCGTTGTCCATCGGGTTACGTGACACCGGGGCGACCTTCCCGACCCGAGCCCAGAACCGTGGTCCATCTTTGAGACAGATGCACAATTTGGAGGAAGTGAAAACGCAAACCAGATATTCAAACATCACTTTATTGAAATTGTCGACACCGGCGTCGTCTTATAAGCGATATTGTTTGAATACTTTATAAAATCTGCTATGATAACATTTACTATAACAATAAAATTGGAAACACATTTGGTCGGTCTGTTGCAACTGAGATCGTCCCGTTCTCGTATTCATGATTTATTTGAGTTTATATAATATTAGTTTAGAGACAAACCATCACATCACAGATGAGTTTGTGTGTTTTCGTGTCGATGAACTGGTTCCTGAATGGCTTCACTTCCTGCCTGTCACAGAATAAATGTAATTCCACCACCACAAATATAAGACAAACTTTAACTTTACTCACAGTAAGGAACATTACTGTCATCACCCCTATAACCTCTATTAGTTACCATCAACAGAGACGTTAAACTGTACATTAAAACATCCACCTGAAGGATAAAACACAGATAAGTAACATACAAATGACACGTACCCAATGTACATGCATGTATGCTTGAAAAGTGGCTGTAACAAAAAAAAAAACATTTGACGGTGGGGAAAAGCATCAAAAATGTCTCAAACCGTTCTTGCGACATCTTCGACTTCTTCTTCCTCAACGACGAACGATCGGTTTCGATTGTCGCTTGTTTCATTTTGACTCCGGTTCCAAATTAGTGAAACAGATTTCTTTTGAATCCCTCATTGAAGGGAAATGTTGCAATGTAATCTGTGACCTGCGGCAGTGCAACAACCTTTGGCCTTCAAGCCTCTGATGGTAAAGTATTGGATACTCAACACAGATATGGGGTGGAGTGAAACTTTAAACAAAAGTAGACGCCGGACATGGAAACCAAAACTCTCTGCATTCATACAACAAATGGGAATTAGCGTTATCCTCTCATATTCCTTGTTACCATTCGCTTCTTGGTCAAATGAAATGGTCAACGTGCTTCGGAACATCTGCAAACATCAGGCTGTGAAACTCCGCTTCATACTTCTGCACTCGTGAGGTCACTGGGCAGAGTCAGAGTGTCCTGATGTCGACCCTCTGCTTCAGATGTCGAAACAGTCGGTTCGGGGCGGCTGTCGTTCACGAGTTCCACTGTGACCGTTGGAGGTTTCAGAAGCTTTTCTTGATGGTTCTGCTGCTGTGATTTCGGCGAGGGCCTCGGCGACGATCGCGGTGAAGGTCGCGGTGAAGGTCGGGGGGAATGTCGTGGGGAATGTCGGGGGGAATGCCGAGGAGAGGGCCGCAGCTGCTTCTTGTGATCGTACTCCTCGGCACTGACCTCGGGCACCAGCACCTTCGCGGTGTGGTTGAACAGGACGTAGTCCACCCTGTAGTGCCTCCTGCTGACCCGTATCATCTCCTGGAAGAGCTGACCCCACAGGATTTCAGCCGGGGTGTAGGAGGTGCGGGTCTGATGCAGCATACCCGTGGAGTCATCCGTGTACGTGAACGAAACCACCAGCTCAAAGTCCGCTTTCCTCAGATCCACCAAACTCAACTTGTACAGCGGACTGCCGGGTTCGATCCTGTGGGAGATGGTGGTGGGCGTGACCAGGACGATGTCCTTCTGCTGGATGACCAGGTCTTCGTAGGTCACGTCCACCTTTCCCGTGGCGTGCACCGTGGAGCGGACTAGCTGAGCGCAGGCCGTCCCCTCCACCAGGTGATGCCTGCGGAAGTCCCCGACCCTCCAGGAGAGACACAGGTAACCGTTGCGAAGGTTGATGACGGCGCAGTTGCTGAAGCCCACCGTCTGCGCCCTCTTTCTGGCCGAGGCCATCTTGGCGACAACGATCCCGATGACGAAGGTGTCGATGAAGCAGCTGATGACGTCTTGTACAGTGACGACGATTATGGCGACCATGCAGTTCTCTGACATCCCTCTGAAGCCGTAGCCGATGGTGGTTTGAGTTTCGAGCGAGAAGAGGAACGCCGCGGTGAAGCTGCGCACCTCGTACACGCAGGGGTCAATCGTTTCGTCTTTGATGTCGCCGTGAGCGAGCGCGATGACCCAGAAGAGGATGCCGAAGAAGAGCCAGGACAGGATGTAGGAGAGGGCGAAGATCAGGAACATGACCCTCCATCGGATCTCCACCAGGGTGGTGAAGATGTCGGTGACGAACAGCAGCCACTCCTCAGGAACATGGCGGAACACGACGTTGCAGTTCCCCTCTTTACGGATGTAGCGGTGTTTCTTGGGTTGAGGTCCGTTCTCCGTCTTCACCCTGACGCCGTCGCTGGAGCTGACAGACTGATATTGATTATGCATCTTCCTGAGTCTGTAGGGAAAGACAGTGAACAACCATTTTATTGATCAGGCTTTTATTGATTGGCTTTAAATAACAATGACCGGCAAATACCCTCGACTCTCACAAAGCTAAAACTTCTATTTCAAAAGAACCAGGAAACTGTTCTCTCTGGTTCTGGGGACATTTCTGAGACCACTTTGATTGGCCAGATGTGGTTTTTGGTCCTGGGTCCCAGATATCCGGGGTCAGCGTCCATCCCGCTGTGTGGTTAATTGCAATCAAAGTCTCACAACCCAGAAACTGGTCCCCGATGGGAGTCAACACACTTCCTAACATCCGTCGATGTGGACTGAGAGCTTTGTCGGTCTGTTGCGTCGCGGTTGCAGCTGACCCACACTCGGCCTGAGAGACGGCGGCGGTCAAACGGCAACCGGCAGCCAACCTGACCCACATGAGAGTCCACGTGGGCGAAACAAATGGGTTTCTGCACCAGTTCACAGGTGGACTGTAGAAATACTGGTTTGGTGCTTTCTAACAGAGCAACTGACACGTTTCCACTGCAAAACAACGAGGAATAACTCATTAAATCCTGATATTATATAAAAATCTGTGGAGTTGCATCACGTTTCGATGCACAGATCGCTTCGGAGAGTTTTCGCTCTTGCTCTTCTACAGGAAACAGACGTCCACCTAAACCAGTCTTGCCCATTTTCCTTCCTCCTTTTTTTTTCCAGCTGCTGTTATTGGAGGAAACAAATTAACAGCGGAGTCTTCCATGTCTGAAAAACACACCGGCCCATCGCTGGAAACCTCCAACCTCCCGCCCTCCCTGCTGTAGCATGTAATATAAATACACAATGAGCTGCACTTTGTTGACATCAGGAACAGTAAGACAGGACCCCCCCAAAAAAAAAATCAGTGACAAGGGGAAAAAAGTTATTCCTTGTTTGTTTTTTCCGTTATGGGTTATACTCATAATTTCATTCACATGTTTTCTTTCATATTTTTGTCTCCCATTTACTTTTTTTTGTGTGTGTCTGCGCTGTGATTGTTCCTGAGGTCTATTTTTAAGATAGAAATCTGGGAATGTTTACCATGTATGATTCTGTTTTTCCTGTCGCTTTGTACTGTGTCAATACATTTAATCATAACGGGGCCTGGAGATGCAGAAACCACTGCAGCGTCCCTCGCTTGGGCTGCTCTTCATTTTCAGCTACTTATTTTTTTTTTTTTTTGTGAACAATAAACCAAGAACGGCTAAGACGCTGCACATGCTTGGAAGTATCCTCCCTGCAAATTATGGACAAAGCACGTCGAAAGTCCATTTCCTCTTGTTTTATCAGCTTGATCAACGTAATCTTCTGTAAATGCATCGGATGGTGCAGGTCCAAAAGACATTTTGTTTAGGGACAGGCAGTAGGATGTCTAACGTTAAACTGTGTAAACATAGGATAGTGTTTCCATGCAAAGGTTTGCTGCTGTCCAAAGAAATGGCCCAAGACCTTTTTTTTTTTTTTTGTGTGTGTGTGAGTCTGGGTGGAGGTCAAAGAACTGTCAGAGGGCCAATAAAGGAAGCGCCACGGGACTGAACCGGTCTAAGTTTGCAGGGGAAAAATGAATGTGGAAACTGGAATGGTGTCATGGTGCGATCGCAGGCAGAGGAAGGATCAATCACAGCCAAACCACTGAGAGCATCCTCTACGCCCAAAACAAATGGGGTTTGAATCACCGCTATCTGACTGGAGTGAACCGGGCTCCGGTCACAGACTCCACTTTCTCCTGGCCCCGGCGAGCGTCCCCGGTGCCAGAGAGTGGAACTCGCTCCATGAGGTCATAGAAATAACGTCCTATTAGCTTCCCATAATCCCTCCCTAAATACCCCGATACGGGACGGGGAAAGCAGAAAAATGCAGCGCTCCCGGCTGGAAAACCGAGCGTCCGTACGCTATCGGAGCGGAGTCGAGTCTCCGGATATTCCCGCAGATATCAGGCGTGCTGCAGTTCCTCAGCGGCAGTGTCCAGGTGGCGTGTCGTCCACCAGTCCGACGCCGGGAATCGAGCGTCAACCGGTTTCATTAACAAACGGCTGTTGGGTTCGTGTTGGTCGGTCGGACCGGAACCAGCTTCAGTCCACGCCGACGGAGTTCAACGAATATTGGGTGGGCGGTCAGAGGATGAATCCCAATGACTCAGGATCAGAAGAAGACTGAAGATAAGACATGAGGATCAATAAAGTCTGTATATATCACACAGACGGACCCTCACGTCCGGTTTCATGCGGTCGCTGTTAATTCTGCGTCTTTAAATGCGACCGTGAACGCATCGTGAGAGTGGAGTGCCATGACGAGACTGTTTAATCAGAACTGAATGTGTTTTAAACGGTTCAAGACACCGGGGTAGGAATCTGCTTACTCTACTGTACACTACTGTAATTTAATATGGATTCTGTTGGTTAGCGAAAAAATTAAAAAGCGCCGCTAACGAAGTGCCCGTGCACGCTGCAGACCCGCCGGGGGCCCGAAACAAGCGGCTCTGTGTACAAAACAAGACGCAGAGCGACCAAACTCAAGCGGAGCTGACCTTTGGTTTAAAGTTTCCACTGCACTCTCCGTGAACAGCGCCGCGATACTCTAGACTCTCTGAGGTTTGCGTCGTTTTGCGCTCACAGTGTCCTTTTGTGTTTGTGAGCGGAGCTCCGTCGCCCCCCGCCCACAGCGGGGGGATCCAGGGATGAACTCTGGAAACAACTTGGGCAATCGGCTCGTTTCCTCTCCCGCTCGGGGGCACTTAACAACTCCATTACATGCTCACTTACTGCAAATTACATTGTGCCACCCATCTGTGGTTCACTGGAACAGAACCTTGTGCACGGGTGGCTGCCCCCCCCAAACCCCTGAGGCTTTCTGCCACCTCCAATGACCTTCAAAAACCTCAACCCTGCAAAAAAAAAAAAGAAGAGAAAAAGTTTCCATCTCAACAAGCCGCTCGCTCGTCAAAACGAACCTCCAGCGGGAAGCGTCGGATCCGCGGACGTCTCTCCGAAAGCCCCGGTGGGCCGAGGTTTTTCCGGGTCGGGTCCGCTCGGAGCCGCCGTCTGGCATTTTAGCGCTCTCTTCCTGGAGGTTAATGGTTTATCCGAGCTTCAAAGTGCCCAGCCAACCGGAGCGCTGGTTTGGATTTGCTTTACTTCACGTTTCTGCTCTGACTCTCTGTATTTTTGTCGTTTTTGTTTTGGTTTTTTTTTTTTTTTTTTTTCCTAGAGGACCGACGTGACCTTCAGACGCTGCAGTCTTGCGTGATTTCACTGTTTCAAAGATCAATAGATGTGTATTTATGAAACAGAGCGGGCGCTGTTGTGTCAGCAGCGACGCGCTCCTTCCTCTTCTCTTCCTCTTCTTCGTCAAATCGGACCCGATGGGTTTTAAGACCTGAAGGGAACTCGAGCGTGACACGCGATCGCCGACTTCACTTATCACCTTGACCACATCTTGTTTGTCATTGTGTCGGTAGTGTTCATAGTGCAGATCAGATTACAGGTGGCTCTGCCTCTCACCTGCCTCAGCCTGACACTTTTAATCCTTCTTATTTATCATATATATATATATATATATATATATATTTATTTTAAGTCACGTCCTTCAGTGAAAAATAAAATAAGCAGCGTTTTTAGCATCTCAAGATAAAAAAATAACAATAAAAATGACTCTAGATTCAACACAATATTGAAATTTGCGTCAGCATTTAATAAAAAGAACAAATAAACCCAGAGGTTTCAGCTCCTACCTTTGTGTGACCGTCTGTTGTTGGATGTGTTGCAGGACCCGCTCGGACCCACACTCAGGTACAGTCGCACACAACGTTCACCTGCCGGAGTGAGCCGACCCGCTGTCCGCTGCAAAACAAAAAAGAAAAGCCTAAAGATTAACACCTCCCTCCGGGCGTCACATGGTCGTCGCACGCAAGTGACAGCGTTTGTGTTGCTGGACGTGTGCGATTATGCACAAGTGTTTGTGTGTGTGCGTGTGAATACAGAACATGCAGGTGTTTACAGAGCTGCACTCTGAGTTTTCAGGAAGTTTCTGTCCTGACCCCAGTTCAGTGCTTTACCTGAATATTGAAGGATTATCCATCTATCTATATCTATATATCTATACATCCATATTTCTATATATCTATCAGAAATGATGTGAATCTCTCTCTAGTTCTGGGTCGCTGTGCGGACAAAACAAACTATTTGAGTCTGTGAGAAACAGCGATGGACGTTCCTCGCTCCTTGCTCCCCGATGACGTGCGGACCGATCGATCGATCGCGAGCCGCCGCTCGATCGATCGCCGCGACGTAAGACTTTGACGCCTGCGCGTGAGAACGAGGCGAAGCCCGTTCACAACAGATGAGCTACAAATTGCTGAACTCTTCCCTCCGTTGTTCCCTCTGGTTTTGTAAAACCTCTTTATATTCCCAGCATGAAACTCCTTAGAGAGCTTCGCTCAAATACCTCCGCCCCCCCCCCAGCTTAATAACCGCCCTGCGACCCAACTCTATTCATCGTGGGCAGCGAGGAGCTTAACTCGGGTTTCAGAGCGCCGGCCCGAGCTCGCCGTGGAGAATGGGCTGTTTTACGTATTGTGATAAACACGGGCCGCCTCTCCCTGAACGCCGCCTTGCAGATCTGGGCCGACGGAAACGGGAGACGGCGGGTCGGGTCAACCGGATCCCCCCCCACACACACACACACACACACACACACACACCCACCCCTCCGCGGTGGCGCTCTTGTTTGTTGTGCGATATAAACAGTCGTGTCGGGGTGTCGTGTGCTTCGGTAAAAGTTGTGCACCTAAATATCCTTGTGTGTTTGCGTTCGCTTCGACGCAGCATGAGTGATGATTGGCCAGCGCTGACCCGCCCCTTTGGAAATGGGAAAAGGGAAGACGAGGGGTTCCGGATGCTAAGCTAGCTGTCGCTATTAGCAGTAGCTGCAGTTGGAGTATTCGCTCAGCGTTAAGTTTAATGCTAACATTCGTGCGCTAACATGTTCGCAGCACCAGATGATATACCGTGTGTATATGTAGCTGTCACCTGGTGCGTTCAAGTGCCTGAGATCCCGCGGGACACCGGGCCTTTTAGCCGTATGCGTGCGCTGTTCGACAACTTTTGCGAACGCTACACAGTCGGCGGGGTTAACGGGGGTCTCGGCAAAAAACAAAAACAAAAAACAAGCGGACCCATAACAAATCACCTCATTTCCAGGAAAAAAGAAATAATTTGTTCCCAATAAAAATGATCCACAAAAAATACATGAGCACAGCGTTGTACACAGAGCTTTGATCAGACGTCCGAACACAACGCCAAGGCACAGAATTAAAGAGGCCAGAAAGATTTCGGGGTGTGAAACTGCAGACACCGGCCGCCCTCGGAGCCCAGCGTCTTCCAACAGAGCTCGAGAAAAAAGGAAGAGCTTTTTAAATAAGAAGAGATCAGCCAGGAGTCCTCGCTCGTACGGAGGGTTAACGGACGGACACGTTGCATCATGGAAAAGGTGAACCGAGGTAGCCGCTCCCGTGCTTTGTACGTGACGATGCGCCTGTACGTGTCCGCTACGTAAATATCTGCGTGAGCCGAAATTCATTCATGTCAGATTTGCTGCCGTCTGGAGACTACGCGTTCCCACTGTTTGTCGCAGATTTATTTATTTATTAACGTCTATAAATATCGATAAATATCCGACGCACGATTAAAGACCCGCTCCTTGTGTAGCGGCGATATTAATCCAGAGAAAGGTCGCGTGTTTCGCAGCGTGTTTTATTTATCTCTCTCTTTTTAATGCCCCGTGCCACGCCGGGCTCCTGGGTGTCCGCTCAGGAAGTCCTGGTGGTAAATCCGGCCCACATTTGTTTCCTGTGCGTGTGCACGATCGTGCTTTGCGTTCGCGTGTGTGTCTGTGTCTCGGCCATCTGTGCAGCGTGTGTGTGTGTGTGTGTGCGTACAGTGCATGCATGTAGTAGTGTGTGTACGCCTGAGCCGCTGTGGCTGGCATGTCGTCTCCTCCTCAAAAAAGGCAGAAGAAGCAAACAAACGGTTCTGCCGAGCAGCTGCTCAGGTCCGCTTCGCTGCGGTCCAGCTGTACTGTACATCCTGCTTTCACCTTGTGCAGGCCCGACCCGCCTTTCATGTTCGTTACACTGTGGCACAGGATGTGCCCCCCCCCACACACACACACACACACACACACCCCGAGCGCCACACAAAGGTGGGAAAATGTCTGCGAAGGAATTCTGAGGATTTTCTAAACGGGTGGAGAAACGAGAGAAAGTCGTTGCTGTATGACTCTTTACTGGTGACTGAGTGTATATATATATATATATATATATATATAGAGAGAGAGAGAGAGAGAATATATTATCTTGCAGTGACAGGAGTGTGTGTGAGGGCAGATGTCATATTTCCCTTTAATAAGTTTTTGCTTACAGAGTTACAGGAACTGGTGTATAAACTAACTGGAGTCTTGTAAATATAAATATACAGCGTGTTGTGGGGTTCAGGCTTCAGTCTGACAGCATGTGCAGGCCATTGATCACCATCACATCCTCATCATTACGATTAATAGATGATCCCATGTATTTGGTGTTGTACTGGGCCTTGTATTTCCCGTATGCAGTTCATATTGCTGCAGGGCCGGCTTTGGCCCGTGGGCCGCTGTTTTCCCACCGCCGCCCCGGGGGCCGTGAGGTAATCCGGGTTTGCCCTCGGCCGAACGGGAAACAGCTGAAATCTCCAAAATCACGTCCTTTTAAATCTCCACGCTCTCATGTACAGAACCCAAAAAAATGAAAAAAAAACACCAAATGAAACAAAAGGAAAAGAAGCGCTCGATGGTTCAGGGGGGAGTTCGAGGCCCGGCGCGCTGGCCCGCGGATCCGCGAGGTTCCAGTAACTTCACCGCATCTCCCGTTCCCTTCGGGAGCAACGGTGAGTTTCACAAGAGTCCTCACGTCACGGCTCATGAGGCCGCGACGTGATGCTAATCGAGTCCAGCACCGTCCGGGGGGGGGGGAGTTGGGGGCGAACTGTGCAGTTCTCCGTCCTCGCCCTCATCTACCCTTAAAAACTCATAAACCTATGACATCATCAATTAATCCAAATCAATAGTCGTTGAATGTGCAGCGTAAAAATTCAATCACAAAAAGCTCTGCGTCTTTGTTCACCTGTTCGGTCTTAATCGCAGATTAAATGGTTTGTAAACCCGGGGTTTTTTACGGTGCCATGCTTCAAGTTTGGATCTATAAAATTAAGGTGTCTGAAACCGACGGAAAAAATAAAAACAACCCCCAAAACAAACAAACAGTTTCCTTCACCTATTTGTGCTGTTTACTGGCTGCTCCACAGGCAGCGTAAACAGCCTCTTAGGTACCTCCATAAAAAGACAGGCCTGGGTTTTCTCAGCTCCCGACATATCGTTGCATACTGGAGGCCTGCAGTTGGACGCCGACGCCGCGCCGCGTTTCTTTCGCAACGCGCCGGCGTCCTGTTCCACGTCTTGCACAATTATGTCGTTTCTCTTTAAATTCAAGAAACACCATCGACTGAGCGATTTAACGTCCAGGCCCCCCTCTGATCTGCCAAGCTCCGCATCTTCGTCCGCATCGGACAAAGTGATTCAACCTCCGAGAATCTCTTGGAAATATCTTTTTTTTTTTGTTGAAACAATCTCATTCCAGCCGCACTAAAAATATCATCAACTTCGAGCGTCGTCCTGCGGTCTCGGGCTCCGCGGGTTTTTTCGATGCGGACGTCAGCTCCAAAAGTTTCCAGCTAGATTGACAGCGCTCCGCGGGGCGAATGTTCAGATCTTAGCATGAGGTTGAAATTCAATGATTTGACTACAGCTTGCTTATTTAGCCCCTAATTCAACCACAGTCTCCCATCAAGAAAGCCTTGGCTCTGCTTCGCCGCTTTAAACTCTGCGCCGAGGTAAAAATAGCCTTTAACGCGGCCAGAGAGTTCGGAGCTGTTGTTTGAGAAAGCTTAATGAGACCTGAAGCTCATTCACAAACAGTAAACCACAAGTGTTGTCTCACCAAGATAAGGACGCACATCACGCAGCTACGCGGTCGTCGTCATGCGGCGATGAACCCCGGGACATGGGGACGAAGCATTTTCATCCTTTTCTTTTCTTTCTTTTTTTTTTAAAGTTTGTCCTCAGATTTTACAACCAAACATTAAAAAATAAATTCCTACCAAAAACAGTATTGTTCCTGGCCGGGAGTTCATCGTGGCTGAGGGAGTGTTGTTTGAGCCCGGACTCTCATTGTCCATTAAACCCCCCCCCCCTTCAGAAATGACTGACCTGATGGCACGCGGGGGCGAAGTCCCATCCGACCACAGGACGCTCGAGGGTAATCATTTATCTCCTGGATCTGTTGTGGAAAAACCTGCAACCCGGGAGCGCCAAATGCATCATCCGACGCCGTCCATCGAACCTGGCCCGTCCGCACCAACGGGACAAGACATCACAATCGCTACGTTGGAATCGGGCAGCACGAAGTGGATCCCCGATCGGCCCAACTCGGTGAACCCCTTAATTGCGTCGAAAGGTTCCCAAGGGACACGAGCCGGCCCCCGACGTGGAGGAACCGAACGCCGCTTGTTGCTGGGTAACAGAAGAACCCCGGAGACCCATTGCGCCCGGCGCTGCTTTCAAAGAGATTACGCAGCGCTGCAGGCCGGAGGGAAGGTTTTCCTAACGGGTCCCGCCACCCTTTCACATTGTGTAGGATGTAAATGCACATAGCATGAGAGAGACAAATTAAAGGTCCTCAATCTCTTCCACGCAGCTTTGGAAAATTCTCTGGAGTTTATTTGTAGATTGAAACGGTGGAAGAGAATGGCTTGTAAGTGTTTCCAGCCATTTGGGTTTTTCCACCGTTTCCACTCCCCTTTTTTTCGGCCCAGTCAGCACCTTTAGGACCCTATACCTTCTTTTGGCTGTCAGTCACACGCCGGCCTTGCGTCCGCCTCCTTTCACGCCAGGATTGCGATGTGAAACTGCGAGTGATGCCCGCTCTGTTTCCTCTCCCAGACGGCAGGGAGTCGGGATAAGAAGCGGATAACGGTTATTTGTCCTGGAGGACGAACGGCGCGGCATCAAAGCCCGGATTAAGGATTGGGGTTTTTGGAGAAGACGTAAGAAGAAGCGCCGTAAGATGAGAAGCTACTGCGGGACTCGAAGCACGAGGCAGCTGGATAACAAGCAAGAGAAACTCTGTGAACCCGGAGAGTCCCAGTCAAGTCAACAGAGAAACGAAAAGGGGAACACGTCCTCCTGCCGTTGAGTCATCCCGCCGAGGAGAGGACTTCGAGAATCTGTGCGAGCGCTCATCTCTCCAGGGAGCGCCAACGGAGAACTCTGCTGAAAGGCCTCCAGATTTATGGGACTTGGACGGAGACGCTCAGCTGGAGCAAAGAGGAGAAGCAGGAGTGGAAACAGCAGCCGCTCACTGCGACTGTCACCAAATCCCATAGCGTCGGCCGGGGGGGGGCAAAGGTCTAGTAGGGTCCGGGTGGGGAGAGGCAGGTCGGCTGTCGGGTTTCACTCCCTCTTCGCCTCTTTCTTTATTTTCTCTCATCAATTGGGCCCTAACAGAAGACTTACCTCATTATCAATGAATCCGTCGATTTGTTTTTGACCACGCTAGCCAAATGGTTGCGGGACCAGTTTGGTCCAGATCACACTCGTGGTCCCCAGAGGATGGATTTGAATGACTTTGGCGACCCTCTGCCCCTGGCGGGGCGACATGTTGCAACCTAACTACTACGATATGACTTAAATGATCACGTGAATTGATTAATTAAGAAGTTGTACATGGATAAAACAAGGCCGTATCTTTTTGAAGGCCTTGCTTTTCTTTTTTCAGTCACATGTCCGCTTGGTGGTGGAGAGGGCTCGGAGGCATGGACCCAGATCGGGGGGCTTTCGTCCCGAACGCCGCTGGTTCCCCACAGCTGGGCCAGCAGCCTCAACGGCGTTGCGCGCTCTCTGCCCCACCTGTGACAATAAACAGCTTTATTACCTCCCCCCTGTCCGCTGACGCCTCTTAATGCTTTGACTGGGATCACCCCGGGGACAGATCCGACTGGAGACGTTCCCGCTGAGCCCCGGCTTGCAATCCACAAAAATGGAAAAATGACATTGTTTTCATCGATCCATACGTTGAATCCAAGTGAAGCTACTGCAGCTACGCTAACTGTCAGGTGACAAACGTGGAGGGAGGTGCTGATCCTGGTCGCTCTTCCACGGCGGTACGGGAGCTCAAACCTCGGTTCGACAGATGGATCGGTCTCAGACATGTGAACGGTTCCAGCCTCCGGGTTCTTCTCCTTTGACATATTAATTTCACGATCGCGGTGTCGGATTACATCTATCGATGGACTCAGGTGTGTTTACCTGCGCCGGAGCACGTTTACGCTAACATGTGGTAGCATTATCAGACTTTTTCTGCTGGTGAAACGCTCAGACTGCCCACCGGCTCTTTTCCGCGGCGGCGTGAAGGACGGCTCTGTAGGTTAAGGGGTGTTAAAGAGCCACACACATGTTTTCCTAAGCTGTAAATTTTATGGATAATTTCTGATGTGGTTACAGATTTATACCCCCACCCACCCCCAACACCCCAACACCCCAACTAAGCACAGCAGCTGCAGGTAATTACTCGCTCCCCCGCCCTCGCTCCACCTCTCCTCTACTTCGACTCCCAAAGTGGCTGCTGTTAAAAAAATGTCGGGGAGCGTTGTAGTTTTCATCGGACGGTCGTCTCCGTGAATGAATTATCCGGGGGGGGGGGTTGCAAGAAGGATGGTGGATGGGGGGGGGGGGTGAAGTCGTTGATCCAGAACCAGAAACTGAACTTTGAACCGATCCGAAAGCGGTAACATCGAAAACACCGGGGCCTGACGTGTTCGCTGACGTGACTCGAGTGCCTCGCCAACCGCGACGCATAAACGCTAGTGTTAGCATGTTAGGCTAAGCAGCTTCCGTTCTCTGAAACGCTAATGTGGAGGAAGCTGCGTTTCCTCGACATTAGCGTTTGTGATTAAAGTGAAGGATGCAACTATTTCCTGGTGGCGGGGGCAGGACCCGGGCATCCCGCGCCACGAGGTGCACTCGGTACACTCTCCCAGGCTGCACTGGGCGAGGTCCCGCCAGCACTCATGCCCGTAACGCAACTGCAGCCAAACCAACTCATTAGTGAAACAAGTGTGTGTGTGTGTGTGTGTGTGTGTGTGCGTCTGAATGAGCACAAGGGTGAGATTTCATGTTGTTCTGGAAGATTTGTCATCACAAGCTCAGAATGCATTATATTGTTACCATATCTCTCCTATTCCAACTACCTGTAACATTTTCCGATTTGCTAATATTTTCCATGATATTTTCCCACATTCGCTCGATCGCTCCCAACACGTTATCCACACGTTATCCGGTCTTTTTCGCTTGCACAATATTTAGTCACGAGCGCTGCCCCCCCCCACCACCATTTTTAATGTGCTTATTAACCTCCATAAAAGCAGACATGTTACGAAGGCGCGTGCACGTGCAACACCTCAGAACTGACCGTGCAGCGATTTTATGGGGAGCGTTCGGCGAGCGCTTTGGCAGGACGCGCCCGCGGACGCTGCGTGCCTCTCCGTCAGACGAGCCGTTAAAACTTCGAGGCGGAGACGTGAACATGTGACCGTCGCGCACAGCGTTGGCCGTGTCGGGAGTTAACGGCCGAGTGCAGGTGTGAACGCGGCTTTACGATAACGTTCCTGACCTCCGTCACAAACACTTGACCGACGATCGGACTTCCAGCTCCCGATTCCCCTGAACTTCCACCATCGGACGCCGGTCAGCGTCCAGCTTCAAGGGACCAGAACCATCAGGACCCGACTTTGACAGCGTTCCAGTTCTCCTCTGATTAATTGGCGGCGGGCGGGAGGAAGGGGGTGGAGGAGCGGAGCGGTAACGAACGTCCAGTTCGCTTTTCCTGTCCTGTCTGCGCGAAGAATTTACTGCGGCGACTTTGAACTCGCAACCAAATAGTAAATTTCGCCCAGGAGAACAAAGCGGCGGAGCGCCGCAGGGCGGAAAGCGAGCGCTCGTCTCGTTAGGAAGAGCTCGTTAGGTTTTGTGTTCCTTGTTAGGCCGCAGACACGTTACGGTGTGAAGTAATACTTCGCAAGGGTGCGTTTTAATTGAATCCTTGCCTTCTGTTCGAGCTTAATGGCGACTGTTCAGCAATTATAGACGTCTCGGTGTGTAAATCAACTCGGCCCTTTCTCTCTCTCGCACACACACACACACACACACACACACACACACACACACACACACACACACACACACTCGGGGCTGGACTCAATTATTTGGCCCAGTTGGGTTGATTTTGATTTGTTGAACGAGCAAATGAGACATGACATGGAAAAACATATCCCCTTTTTATATGAACCTGAAACTCCTTTAGGTGTGAGCGGCCCATTCCACTTCATGTGTTCTTGGGGGGGGGGGAAATTGACATAACCTCTTTTTTTATTCTTTTAAAAGTCCACCCCCCCCACCCCCCCACCCACACCCTATTCATTGTTATATATTTCTTGGCACGAGCGGAGCTGAACAGCAAATACCTCGCTGATGGAGTCATCACACAAATAAAAGCACAGCAGCAGCAACGGCCGGATCGCGAATGCCGGTTTTCACGGCGGATGCCGCCCGAGTGCCGAGCCCACTCGCCGCGTAGCGCGCGCAAAAGAATTTGCAGCTGTCCGTGCACACGCACAAATTCATAAGGCGTAAGGATTTTGCATGTACAGTATATTCTATTATTAGAGCGTTCAGAGAGGAGAGGGCCAGGTGCGTTGGAGGGATGTCGGCGGTTGCTCTGGATCCGCTCGTCAGCCAATCCAAACATGTCTTCAGATGCTTGGACGCTTTTGGAGTCGGTTTATAGTCGACCCGACAGCTGGCGGCTCGGGTCCGGTTCAGCGGAGCTTCGACTTCCTCCACCGCCGCCCCTTTTGTTGTTTTTTTTATTTAAAAAGTCGTGTTCACGGACACGGATCTCTCTCGGCCGAGTTAATTGGAATAATCCAACCGATTCATGCTAATTAGCAAGTTTGGCTCGACTGGAGCCAACAGCGCGGCGAGCTAACGTAGCATTAGCAGGACGGGAGGGAGCCAGGAGATTCTTATGGTGAAAGCAAAAGCGTGAATTTCACAAAAAAAAAAGCATTCAGTCTTTCAGCCATGGATGATCAGTCTAACCTGCCCACTAGTGGGCGCTATTTCACACACAAGTATGGTTTTAGCAGCAAGCTAATGCTCTCTCCAATAAATTCAGCTAACAGCTAACATTCCTAGCATAGCGTTAGCAGTGCGAACCTGCAGATGGGCAGACTAGCGTAACATGTCTGGGGCTAACTCAAAAGCTAACGCAACATTAGCAGCGCTAAGCCTTTTAATGATCCGTTAGCGACGTTAGCGGGACGAACAGCAGGCTCGTTAAAATCACCTCCAGTGATTTACTCGACAGAAAATGACCTGCTGTTTATCCAGCGGCAGCTTTGGCCCGAGTTACTGTAATAACGCTCGAGAAAGTTCAAGCGGAAAATAAATCTTAATTTCCGCAGCTCACTGTGGAAACAATGGTCGCAGAGCCCGGCCAGCTTCCTGTCAGACCTGGCCCCCGCACGGGACGCTGCCAGCCGCTCCGCAACCAAAGCCTCACCGGCGATCGTGGACCGACGGATCCTCCTGAATCTGGACTTTACCAAACCCCCGCGCTCCGACCCAGCGGCAGCAGATCTCATAAGGGGCTCGGCCCGGGGGATAATGCGCAGCTCCGGTCACTACCGGGCCCGGGGCCCGTTGGCAAGCGTTTGCCGGGGAAGCTCATAAGGCGGCGGAAGCTCGCCAGCGTCCTGAACCAGCCGGAGTGAACGCTCCCCTTTTTTCCTCACCTACTGCAAATGATCAATATCTTCTAACCTATTTTATTATTATTATTATTATTATTCCGCCTCCTCTCCCTCTGTGCTCCTCTGGTGATGTGTGAGTCCTGTCCCAGAAGTGGGAGATGCTGGTGAGCGGATCTGGATCCTGGGCGGCGTCCAGGGCAGAACAAAACTTGTGGTTTTCTGTTCGCATGAAGTGGAGCTGGTCCACATTCTGGTGGGTAAGAATAATGAGAGGCTGACCGGGGACAGAGTGTGCGGTGAAGATGCCGAGGTGAGGAAGGGAGGAGGAGGGAGGAGGAGGGGAGGGAAGGAGACAGGGAGCGTGGAAAAGGGAGTGGCAGGAGGGAAAAGGACGCAGGGTGATCGACGGGCCACGCGCTCGCCCGTGATGGCAGCGCTAAAAAGGCGCCATTTTTAACGGGAAAATCCATCAGGTTAA
Source organism: Psettodes erumei (assembly GCA_016785225.1). Lineage (NCBI taxonomy): Eukaryota > Metazoa > Chordata > Actinopteri > Pleuronectiformes > Psettodidae > Psettodes > Psettodes erumei. The sequence goes on from JAFBJZ010000817.1 coordinate 612,708, forward strand.
AGGTGTAAAAAAAAAAAATATGTTTTTGGGTTTTTATTTTCCAAAAGCGACATTTGCATATGTGTTAGAAAACCTGGATCTTGAAAAGAATCAAACAAATGCAAAAAAGGTTGTTTTTCTTTTTTATGCTGGGCCGAGTTGGAGAAGTCACGGCTGAACCCGGTTCACCGGCAGGAAGTGAACTGTCGGTGGATCGGAGCCTTTTCTCTGCTGCGGCTGCGGGAATTTAACGATTATCCGGTTTTCTCTGTTTTACATCATTTTAAATGGAGTTTTTTTTTTCTGCCTCCTCGCTGTGGGAACTGTGGAGTTTCTCTCGGTAACGTTGCTCAGGTCCTGACCTCGCTCCGTGAAGGATGTCACCTCGGTAAAAAAGATTAATCGATTTCCGACAGTGATAATAATCCAATAAAGTTTGATCGAGCGCAAAACAGTCCCTTCAAGAGAAGCCGCGGCAGAAACGATCAATAAATGCGTAGGCGACCTGGACGGGGCGACAAAAATCTTTGTGCACCTGAACCGGCCTCATCCCACCCGGCTAACCCCCCCCTCCCCCATGTGAAAATGCATCCCACCCGGCCGCCGTGCCACGAGCTAACAGCCGCGCTCCCCCGCGGACCCGGCATAGTTTCCACTCGCTCGCACTTAGAAAAATAATTAAAGGGCATGTTTTTTTTTTTTTAAAGGGGGCTCCGGAGCGGCCCCGAGGAGCCCGCCGTCTGATCTCAGCTGGGCCCTAATCAGGGGGACCACCGAGCCGGGTCGCCCACTGCTAAAGGAACAAACAGCGCCGAGGCCACCGGTTCGGACCCCGGAACCCTTTCGAGGGAACCGGCGTTGTGAGCGAGGAAACTTTGTCGGATACTGTTTCAAGATGTGATGGGAAAGCGATTCTCTCTGTTTTTATTTGGGATTTTTTTTTAACCCCGGGTTTGGAACGGCGATCACAGGGCCGAGTGTTTACAGAGCGCTCGTATGCTCCGCTGTATAACGTGCAGATGTCGCGGCGGACGGGGGGGGTGGAGGGGCGGAGGTTTGTCTGCGGAGCGTCGTGGCCTAGTTTCAGAACCAATTACGCCGCAGATCACTGACTCCCCTCGCAAATACCTGCACCCATTGGGAACGCATTAGGAAGCAATGTGTTCATTCTTTCCGAACAGGGGTGATGCACTCGTCTGGTATGGGCGGTTGTGTTTTGGTGGGCGGCCTCGGCCCAAACCCTCTCCGGAGCACCGAGGGGAGACGGAGGAAAAAAACAAAAAAAAAACAAAAAAATGAAATACAGCAGCCGGCACGCTCGCCGTCTATCTTTGTGCGAGGTTGCCGCCATGCGTTCCACGTCTATACCCAGCGACGAAGATATCGGCGCAAAAAAAAAACCAGCGTGAGTCACAGAAATGTTTAACCCGGCGAAACCTGGGCCCCGGCCCGGCGCTGCCGCCTCTGTTTACATGTGCTCCCACTGACAGCGGCGAAACTCCGTAATTGAATTTTATTCCCCCGGTTCAACACATGGGAAAAGTTCGGCTACTTTACCCACAAATATTTTTCTGTCTCCCCTGACCGTCTTGTTTTGTGGGACGGTTTTCAATTTAAATTTGTTTTCGCTTCTCTCACGCCTTCCCAATTCGACCGTCTAGAACAAACATCGGGGCTCGCCCCGCTTCCAAACATGTTCTGCTGCTCTTCGTCTTCTCCTCGTGTTTTTCCCGACGAGGCAGGACTTTTACACGAGGCCTCCCCTTCAGGATCCTTATATAACCCCCGCCCGCCCGGGGAGCTGCACAGATGGACGACTTACAGACGTTCTTATGTCAGAACCGTCGGGTTCCTCCGCCGCCGCACCGCCACGCGACCGGGGCGCCGGGTTGAACGCACCGGGCTGGGGCTGATCGGATCCAGATGCCTCTGCGTGCTATCTCAGTCTGCTCACGTATACATATATATATATATATATATATATATATATATATACTCCATACTCTTCAGTGGTGCTCTGAAAACTGCAGGTTTGCAGTCATCACTTCCTGGTTCGGCTCAGATCCCTTATTCCCTTCAAAGTAATCGGATATTTTATCGGCCTCTTTGGAATTTTTCAGTGGAGTCGCACGAAAACAGTTTGATCTTTTCCACCTGCATTTTCAAATTAAGTTGCCGCCGCCGCTCCGTACGTTGATATCAGCAGCTTTTTTTTTTTTTTTTTTTAAAAACAAAAACATGTCGGGTCTTTTTGTTTCTCAGGCGTGGAAAGTGTTTGAAACTGCCCGCCGGGAGCCAGTTATCCGTACACGCTAATTACACGGCAGACAACACGTTAAAGGCTTTTAAGGAGTCTCGTTAAAAATAAACGCACAAAGGAGTCGGACGCCCCCAGATCCAAACATCCGTCTCATCCCGTCGGGGGGAACGCGGACTCGAGCGCGATCCGTTTCGGCAGCTTGGCGGGAAGGTGAGCCGGATTATTTCAGTGCCGAGAATTTCTCATGAAAGGAAAAATTAGCCGCTAACGTGCTCAGGTTTCTTTAAATGAATTGAATTTGTGGAGTAAATTGAAAAGTACAAGCAGATCGAGGGAGCGCTGGGTTTTCCTCAGGCGGGGAGCGTGATCGTGCAGCGACGCCTCTCTCACCTGCGCTCGTCCTCGCGTGCGAGTCGATGTTCGAGAGGTGTTGTCACAGCTGTGCACACACACACACACACACACACACACACACACACACACACACACACACACTGCACTTCCTGCCAGAGTTTCCCAGGATGCACGGCGGATCACCAACAGATCAGCCGGAATCTGGATCTTTATCAATACAACGTCGATCGATTGGTATTTCCACGTGACATCGGCGTGATCTGTCCTCGTCAAACTGCCGCCGACGCGTCAGATTTTAAAAAATGTATTTTTTTTTTTATTCAGCTTCAGTTCCCCCCCCGGGGGCGGTTACGCAATCGAATCCCGCGGCGTTCCCGTGCGGAGCGCTCTAAAACGAGTTAAGTGAATAAGATAGCGGGATCACATGACGGCGGGCTTATTGAAGACAGGAAGGGTTCGCCGGCAGCGCCGCGTGTTGACCTGTTTGCGTCGAACCGTGGACGCACATTCCAGGGAGCGGCCTGGTTTAATTTTGGACATTTCTAAGCAGCCTGATTGGGAACAGGACGCGGGCGGATGAGGGGACATCGGATCCTTCCATGCGAGTTGTGTTTGTCACAGTGTTATTTCACGCTCCTGACTGGAATAATCTCCACGGAGCCTTTCATGTGCCGGCCGCGCGCTTTCACGGACTGTTACGGCCGGGTGGCCGAAGCCTCGACGTTAACACGAGTGAATCACAACCGCACATATCGTGTAAAATAATAAAAAAAAAGAGGAAGTTGTCAGGAACATCCAGGAATGTGGAAAAGCCCCTCTTTGATGTCGCCCCGATAAGGAACTCCGAGCCGCGGCGTTCGCTTCCCGTCTAACAGATGAGATGGAGATTGTGTTATCGGAGCGATCCCGGCGTCACCTGCGCTCGTGTGTGTGTGTGTGTGTGTGTGTGTGTGTGTGTGTGTGAGAGCGGGAACGGCTCTGGAATCCGCTCGTGGGAATGTGGCTTCAATTAGGGCCCGTCTGATTCGGCGCTGCGTGAGTCAGGAGCGTCGGCCTTCCGACAGCCAGCTTCCTATCGCTTTGACCTTGAATTCTTTCCCGTGCGGTCGGTGTTAAACGTGGGCGAAAACACGTGTATTCACAACTTTCTTTTTTTTTTTTTTTTTTTTTCCTGAAACGCCGCGCAGGCGTTTAACTCCCAGTGTTCCTGAAGGGGCTGTGGATTCATTCAGGCTGCAAACAAATCCTGATGTCTGGAGTCAACATTCGGATTTGGAATTTTCTTTCGGAATGTCCAAAATTTCATACGTACGCACGCTTTGTGTTTCCTGGATTGGCCCTTCCCAGCCACCGTACCTCCTCACGTTTTCCTCCCCTGCTTACAGTAAAATAATGAAAGTCTCTGACGATGCTCCTTCCAAACCACATAAGCGAAGCGTTGGCGTTCTTCTTCGTTGGTGCGGCGCAGCACGTGACGTCCGGTTTGAAAAAATACCTGGATGAACCGTGAGAAGACGCGGTAAGTTATTCCGGTTTCTCCGCTGATGTGAAAAGGGAAACGCTGCCGCTTCCGTGACGACGGAGAACGACGACGTCGCTCGTCGGCGATTCGTCGGCGCGAAGAAAAACAAACGCGCCGATTGGAGGACATGGGGTCGGCGCTCTGCTCGGTTTCACCTCCATCGTTCTGCTCGTATTGTTTTCCTACGGCAGAAAAAAAAAAAAAAAAAAAGACACGACCCGTTCGCCGAGCGGTCAAGACACGAAAGGAGCGCCGCGATAGGAAAAATGATCTAATCCACTTCTCTTGGCAACGTCTCGGAGGACGATATTTACTAATTTGCAGAATCGACGCCACTGGCAGGAGATGACAAAAAAAAGGAGAGCGGAGTCGTCGTCCAAGAATTACACTCCATTCACATCTCCTCCGTCCAAACGTCAACGCCGCACGACAGGGCCAGCGCGCCGCGACCGGGCGCGACCGCGCTCGGGGGCCCCCGTCTGCACGCGAAAAGGGCCTCTCACCTCCGCCTAATCCCTCACATCTGTATCCAGTCAGCGGGAAGACCTCCGATAACAGCGAGCTAAAAATAATTCCCCGGGATTAAATCCGGGGGGGGGGTTTCGTGACGAATGGTGAAGGATGAGCCCCGCGACTTTCGGGCACGTCCTCGGCCCCGTCCGCTCTCTAATCGCGCCGATCAAAACAAAGCGTCGGCGTGAAGCCGACTTCAAGAGCGCACTTTGTGACCCCACCCCCCCCACCCTCATGTCTCCTCTCGCCTTGTTTTCCATCATCCAATCTCACTTGATCGGAATAATTTCAGCACTTTTTTCCTGTTTCCTGTTTGGATATCTGGCCTGCTGCTTCGACCACTACAATTACTCAACCAGTGTTGTTGAGTATGTATCGGAAAAGCTTCGGGAGGATGAGAGTGGTGGTGGTGGTGGTGGTGGTGGGGGGCTGATAGCATGACGGAGGTGCGTAAACGGATGATTCTGTTGTTGCCGGGGAAAATAAAACAAACAAACCCGTGGAAAAAGCCGTTGTTTACTCTCACGGACATATCGCTCTCTCTCTCTCTCTCTTTTTTTTCTTGCACAAGTGTTTCTATGACAAAAGGTGTTAAACCTTGGATTTCCCGTAGAGGGAATATTTGGAACGTGGACACGGAAAATGGGCCGTTTTTTCCATTCGGCTATCACACCTGATTTATTTGAGATATTCCTGGAAAGTGTTGCCGCCGCCGCCGCCGCCTGCCTGCACGAGAGGCCGGGCCGCGGGTTTTTGCCGGGCGCAACGCGTCCAGATATCAACACGGCCGCGAGAGGAAACAGTTACGCACGATTACGACGAGCGGCCGCGCGTCGTCTCGGCGATGGCAGGGGGGATCGGCAGCCCGCGTGTCCGACGTCTTTCGCTCGCGTTCGCACGAGCGGACGTGGAGAGGCGACGCCCTCCGCTCGACCTCCCCTCCCTAAAGCCGCCACAGGCGTTATCAATCATCTCAGTCACATCAGCGGAGACGGTTGGAGCGAGACGCCGTCTTTGATGCTCGTCCAGGCCCCCCGTGACTCCGGACTTTTCCCGTCGTCCCTCGAGCGTGAAAGCGAGCGGATCAGGCGAATCGGGCCCAGATTGAGCCGCGTCTGTCCGGCTTAGCGCGATGCTACCAGCCCAGCTCCCTCGCAAAAAAAGCCTTTTTTTTCTGCGTGCGGCGCAAACTTTTCTTTTTTTTTTCTTCTAAAACTCCGGTTTCTAAAAATAGCAAACCAATTAGCTCACGGCGAGCCCTTCGCTGGAAGTGCGGTTTTCATCACGGGCGTGGAACGTGGCGGTTAGCTTTATTGTTACAGCGGAGGAGAAGGAGGAACTGCTTGCTCCTGGGTGTTAACGTCTCTTTGTCGGTTTCCCCCTCAGCACTCGCCAGGGAAGGAAGCGGCCTCCCCGTATCAGATGGTCGCTCGGACCGAATGAAAAAGAAAAAAAAAACGCGGCCATCGATTCCCAGGCATCCGATTGGTGCAACTCAGCGCTGCACCCTGGGAAATTGTGAGTGGCCCATTGTCCTGACGGATGAATCGGTTCCCCGAACAACATGACCTCATCCCCCCCAGGGGAGAGGTCGCGAGCAGAAAGGCGGGGTGTTGACGACGCACCTTACTCCATTTGATCGTAAATAACAGAACTGAACACATTCCTTTTTTTTTTCCCGTTCCCGCTTTTTGGACAAAGCGAAGGCCGAGGGGCGAGGACGACACACGGGCAACCCCACCCCCACCCCCACCCCAAGCTCATTGATCCGGCCCGTGCGGGGCGGGTCGACGGCTGAAGGTCGCAGCCGATGAGGAGGCTTCCCCCTGCGGGAAGCGAGGTGAGTGCTGTGTGTTCGGATCAGAACCATTACCGCCTGTGGCCCCGGGGAGTGGGTCACTGACCTGCTGTGTGGGGGGGGGTTAACCTGCTCGGGGTGGGGGGGGGGTTAACCTGCACGTGCTACTGGCGGCACGTGTCGGCCCAACGCAGTCGCATTAAAGGGTCGGTTCACCAAAATGACAGAAACATGTTCTCTCACCCCTGTGGCCTGTGGACGCAGGTTATTACGGTTCATCCTCTGGGGGACATGATGTCAGTGACATCATCAGTAATTCCACCCAAACCGTGGACGTTTAGCTCAGAACCTCAATCGCCGACCTGGTGTCCAGAAGTTTCTTGTCAGGTGAGTCTCAGGTGAACAAAACCGTGATGTCAGACACTGTCCAAGTCACACAAGTAAATATGAACCCAATCACCAGAAAATATTGATTTCCAATCGATAACTGTACCAAGACAGTTAACAGGGTCTTCAGGCTTCAGGCCTTTGCAGACAGAAACTGAACACGGTGAGGATTTGAGGCCTCACGGCATGTGGCGGGATATCGGATCTTTACTGGAACCCAGAACCATTCAAAAAACAATCTTTTATAAAAGTTGAGGTCATCTTTTTTTTAAAAAACCTAAAAAACAGACTCATTAGTTATTAATGGACGGCGTGATAGATGCACCCCCCCTGCTTTACCCCAGGTGCTGTTTTCAATAAGCACAGAGTTGACTTCACCGCCCCTCATGGAAAAAGCTGCCCTCGTTTTCCAGATAGGAGGAGGAAATCAGCTGACGACCTCGAACGGCGGAGGGAGAGGAACCGACGACGGGGAGCAACAACACAAATAAACAGAGCAACAACAGTGACATGTGACAACGTCTTCCAGGCGGGATTCAACTCTTTAAAAAATCTCGAGTTTCAGATACTTGACATTTTCCCGCCGCGTCGCCTCCAAACTTTACATCTGTCCAGTGTTCGCTGAGATAGTTCAGTCCGGTTTGAAAAAGAAAACCTGGTGATTTCCCCGGGCCCGTTCAGCGTTTATCGCGGCGGACTCCGTTTCCCATCAGCCCCTAGTCGCAGCTCGAGATCACAGCTAGAGAGTAAAACACAAGATCGTCGGCGAACGTATTTATTATTTTTCGGGGATGAGTAAACGTTTGTTGCATCTTCTTCTTCTTCTTTTTTAAAGTCCGTTGGAAGAAAAAGCTGAATGGGAGTCGAGAGTCGAGCGCAGCTGAAGAAAGACGTCGCCACGGCAACGTGAGCTCCGTCACAGTCAAAACAGCACCGACTCGGCCCATTTTGGACGCGGAGTCCCGTCACGTTTCGGGGACCCGTCTTCCCGGTGTCTTGCCGTTTCGCTCGTGACACGGGTTTGAAACCCGGAGCGTAAGAGCGGGAACGTGCTCCGGACTCTGATGTGATTCAAACAGATTCATTGGGACGGAGCGGTGACTCAGATTTTCCCCCCGCGTGTGAGGGATCGGTGGCGTTTCCTGTACGCGAGGGTGGTCTCCGCTCTCGTGCGATCGGTGAGAAGGTCCCGTGGCGCGCGCCCAAAGATACTTGGATTTATTCCCCTGCTCCGACGTAATCGTCCCGACGCGAGGTTCTGCTCGGAGACATCCCCCGTGCCCGGCGGTCCGGTCCGCGTCACGTGTTCGGATCAAACAGGTGCCTGCGCGGCAGGTAAACAATCAACATCCGTCGGCAGAATACGGGCCAGTAGGGTACGGCTGGCGGGGCTCCGATCGGACTCGGAGCTCAGCTGCGAAGGGGCCGCGACCCGCTCGGTCCGAGGGGGGGGGCGACGGGTCAGTACCAGGGGCCTAATCCGTCTCGGCTGGCCCCCCCCCCTCTCTTCAGGCTGTTGTGGAGCCTCAGGGTAGGCAACTGAATCAACACGATCTGGGGCTCCACGCGGTCCGGTTCACCCGGACCCCTGCGCGCACATCCAGCAAACACAGGGAAAAACAGCAGACGTTGAATAACTATCGCCCTGGGGGGGCGGTGGTTGGGGCCCGGTTTCGTACGCAGGCAGCAGCAGCAGAACCGCACACGTGCAGACCGGGTCGTGCTCCGGCGCCGGTGCACATCCGGTCAACTCCTCACCGCCGTGCACGCGGCGTCATCGCGTGGTTTTGAGCTGCGGGCCGAGAACGATTTTTCTATCCAACATAAAACTGCTACACAGGTATTGAAATGTAAAAATGATGTAATGCGTCACAGATAAGGGCCCAGCTGAACAGCTAACATGTGTTGTGAGCGTGGTCCTTTGTTATAAACCCTTTGAAGTATTTGATGTCTGTACACAGCTTCAGTGGGGCTGTGGGTGGGGGTGGGGGGTGGGCGGTGTTTCTATTGTAAGCCCGTCTTTATGTTCAAAAGAAAAAAACTGCGGTGACAATGGTCGGCATCGGACCGGCCGGACTCGCGTGTTGTGGCAACACGCGCCGCTCGCCCTCCATTGTTAACGTATTTTGGTAACCCTCATGACGACGGGTGGAGGCGGTGTCGGTAACCCCACCCCCCCCAGCCCCCGCCTGCCTCCATTTAGTTGATGGAGTCACGGTTTACCAACTGCTGAGGGCTTTTATTCTGAAAGGCCGACACGCGCTGACCCTCCGGTCACCTGCGCCACCTGGTCCAGTCCAAGTCCAGGGTTCCCTTAACTTTTCCCCCAGCGCCACCTTCAGGTCCAGACTTTACCTGGACTACCTGCAGAACTAATTAGCATGCTAACACGCTGAGCTCGTTAGCATTTAGCACGAAGCGCCATTGTCGCTCTGTTGCGCTGGTTTGATATTTAAAGTGCACGGCTGTGCGATTCCTTTAGTTTCCCGGTCTGGGATGGTTCCAGGTCCGAACCCCCCGCCCCTGCGTGCTACGGAGCACTACCGTTCAGACCTCCGGGTCACGGATCGGCAGCCGTGATCCTGTCCAGCCCCGCGGATCTGTCATCGCCGGTAGCTCGAGTACGTTTCGAGTCCCCGGGCCTCCGGTGGAGCCGGGCCCAGAGGCCCGCCGTGACCCCGGCATGTACCGCGGGAGCCGCAGCAGAGGTTCTTGGCAGGGCCGGCTGTTCCCGTGCAACTGTTTTGCTAATGACCTGCACAGCTGCGCGATCGGGGAGGAAATGTGTTGAATAACGTAACATGGCAGGCCAGACCTTCTCCTCCTGACCGAGATCCAGAACATTTTTCCTCTAAGTATTTTATTTTTTATTGTCTCATCGTCGGACCGAGGCTCCGCTCGCTCCTTCTGATCCTCGCTGCGTGTCGTACATCACGCTCTGGGCTCGTTTTACGACTTCCCATGGCCCTGTCTTGGACGTGACACCGACCCTTTTTTTTTTTTTTTTTTGGCAGCCGCACACAGACATAACATTTACATGGACTGTGATATTTCCAGTATTAACTTGATTAAGACAACACCCAGAATAAAAGGGAAGTCATGCAAACAGCGTTTTCTGATTAGACCGTCCCGACACGCGGTTAGAACCGAATTAGGAGTTGGATTGTTCGCATGAGTGAAGGCAGCGAGCACATTTTTAGTTTTCAACGCAGCTCTGGGTCACGGGCATCTGATAAACGTCGGGTGGTTTACTTTTTTTGCTGGGGGGAGGAAACCGTCAGAACACCCGCAGGTCGCGTTCACCTCTCGCGCGCAGCGTGAGAACGGCGGCGGCCGTACAAGCGTCTGGAAAATTCACCGCAAGATCCAGAGATCCAGATCAACGGTCGGATCGTCACGTGAAGTTCTGCCCCCGAAAAAAGAACCGTGTGAGCTCGGCCGAGGAAGGAAACTCTAATTACAGTCTATCACGGCTGACCCGACCCGGTCCGGTCAAGTGGATCGCTCGGCGAATGAAAGACAGATCTGAGAGGGAGGAAACTAATCGGAGCAGTAATATCGATGTCTCTGCTCCGCACTGTTGTGCTGCCAGGGAAACACTTTCCTTTTTTTTCCAGACGTTCGACCGAAACGCGTGAGAGATATCGATCGGCGTCCGACGTTCACCTGCGGATCGTCTCGTTCCGGGTTCACAGCTTTGGACTTTTAACGGGACGTGGAGCAGGATTTTTAACTGCAGCCTGGCGGACGGAGCCGGGGCGTCGACGCAGGCTGACCTAACAGCTCAGATATGATTGGGTTTGTTTGGGGTTTTTTTTTTTCGACCTGTGTCGTTGCCTCACCTCTTGGCTTCCCGTATCGACGGACTTAATCCCCCCGAGTGTCCCGGCGAGACCGGGGGAAAAACAGAAACCGACTGGAGAGTAACGCTCTGCGTTTAATTATCCCGAAGCCCCGCGGCCGAAGGCGTGCGTCGCGCCTTCGGGCCAGGCAGCGTGGACGTGGTCTGCAGCTGCAAGCTCTCGCATATCGCTCTCACTCGCCCGTCTCTTTTCTCTGCTCTGACGATTGCATCTTTCATGGAGAGGAAACAACAGGAAGACCGGAGGACAGCGCGGGGTCAGACGGAGATTAAGGGGCGAAAACAGGTGTATTACTGCCCCTGTTTAGTAAATAGTGAGATCCGATCTCTCGGCCTTCCCGTTCCGCCTGTCTGTTTGAGGGTAAATACCACCATGTGGTCCCGCAGAATAAATAAAGAGACGACGGAGCGCCTGCTCCTGAGCCGGGACTACTGCAATAACAATCGGTCGTCGTCGGAGCTCCCAGCTCCCCGATTGGCCGGACGCGACGTTCCCCGAGCCCGGTCTATCATCATACCTCATTACGGAGAAATCCAAACAGCGCAGCGCCCGGTGTTTGGGTGTTTTACACCGCCGGCCCGGGCCTGGCAGATGTCCGCGCGCCCGGGTTGCATGCGAAATGACATAACGTTGACAGCACATGCGCTCGCGTGGCGCTCTCGTGCGTTTGGGGGGGAGTGGGTTTTTTTTTTCAGTGGAGTGGATTACGCTTATTTTCCATGCTGCTCATCCATGTGATGTATTATCCGCCTAATTGGGCCGATGATGAAGCCTTGTTTAACGTATCTAATCACCGACTTAAGATCAGTCTGATTCCACTTTGCGTCTGCTGTTGGGCAGGAATCCACTTTGAAGTGGAAAAGCCTCTTTTTCCCCCGAGTGCACCTTGCAGATCGGCGCTCGTGCATTGGGGTGGGGGTGTAGGGGTGGTGGTGGTGGTGGTGGTGGTGGTGTTTTAGCGACAACAAGGGGACAAACATGACATAAACACACGGTCGCGCCTGATCGGCGATTCCCTGCGCCTCGGAAAGAGTGTGCGATTCATTAAGGTCCTTAGATTTTCCTAACGCTCGGAGAAAAGGGGTCGCGAGTGGATTTTGGGGTTAGGACGCGTCATTCATGTACAACACGACGCACAACGTGTTGGCAAAGGAGGCCGGTTCACCTGGCCGCCACATCAACAGGAAAATGTGGAAAAAGCTCGCAATGGAAACGAAACTATACGTCTGCGTGAAGTTTGGATCGAGCGTGGACATTTTTCATCGACCCGCCGTTGAAGAAGAAGAAGACGACCAGTTGATGGCGCTACAGGAACACGGTCTGTCCTCTCGGGACCGTGAACGTCTGAATCACGTTTGACGGCAATTGGGTCGTTTGCGAAGTACGACCCATCGAGGAAGTGTTTGTTTCGAGTATCAGCGGTGAGCAGGTTTCTGCAGGGGGGTGGGGGTCGCATTCCTCTCGTTTCTCTATAAATATCCTGCACGTTTCCTCTCTTCTGTCTGTGATTCTCATTAGAGCGGTGGAAAATCTGCTTGGTACCCGGAGCCCCTTCATTTCTCACGGCCTCTGGATTGAGGGGGGGGGTGACCGGGTGGCAGCGGTTGAGGGGGGGGGTGTAATGGAGCCCTTATAGTGGAGAAAAAAAAAGGAGAGGAAATACAGTTCACCTGCGTGGTGTGAGGTTTGTAGGCCGATCACATGACGGTGGAGGCCGGCACGAGGAAAAAAAAAACCCCGACGTGACAAGGCCCTCTAGAGGCCGTTCTCATTATGACGGGAGCAAAGGAGGAAGTCAGGTGATGCAGCTGTGTGTGTGTGTGTGTGTGTGTGTGTGTGTGTGTGTGTGTGTGTGTGCATCAAATGATGTAACAGGAAACGGAAACATTGGACTTTCCTGTTTCTTTTTACCGCGACCCTGAATATTTCCCCCGAAACTCGATCAAGTGTTTATTCTTGTATACGCGACAACAAAGCGGTCGTTGTAACCCCGGCCGCAAACTTTCTACCAAAGTGCGTGTTTGAACCACGGGTCGTAACCTTCCCGAAAAACCTGACCGAGTCGTTTCTGGGCCAGAACCCGGCCAAACTGTACTTTTTGTGTTTCCCTGGTTTTGGAAGGAGCACGATGTGGCGTTAAACGCTGCTCAACGACCGGCGTCGGTGTTTCAGGTGACGCTGCTGCTCAGTTTCAGCCGGTCGGAGGTGAGCGTGAGGAGCAGCAGCAGCAGCAGCAGCAGCAGCTCCGGGTCGGAGTCGACCGCGGGTTCAGCGCGCAGGCGTCCCGCTGAGGCAGCGAGGCGATGAAGTAATGGGGTGGAGTGAAGGGGAAACATTCGCTCTCAACGCGCCACCTCCCTCGGTGCCGCCCCCACCCACCCGCCAGCGCCGCAGGACGTGGTGAGTCAGACCTGAGAGCAGAGCGCCGTGGCCTGACGTCATGCCGCTGGATTTCTGGGCACTGAAGTTCTTCACACGGTGCCCGGACTGCACATACACGGTGCAGATCCTTCACCTGCGACGTGTTCGCCGGCATCCTGGGGGGGGGTTTCGCTCGCGGCGCTCACGGTGCGGTCGAGTTAAATAGGATGCAGATGGACGCGTGGTGCTGTCGTTCTGCTTCTATCAGTGCAAAACGTTAAAATGTGGGAACGCACGTGAAGGGAGGACGCCCGAATAACTTTCGGCGCGTGCGAGTTCTCAGTGGAAACGTTTGACTCGGGTCGGTCTTTTTTCCCCCGAAACGCCAAATTTGTCGGAGCCATATGGACGCAATAATAAACGCAAAACACTCGATAGCTCATCGTCGTCGAAGCTCGAGCGCATCTCGAGCCCCCTCGGACGCGCCGAGACGAGGAGACGCCGATCGATCCGCCCTTAACCGAAGGTTCCTCCGGTTCTGGCTGTCCTCCATGTGGCCGCGCTGAACTTTCTCAGACCCGGTCCCACGCCCACGGGAAGAGTCCTGTTACCTTAATAGATGCGAGTTAATACAAACTCCGCTGATGGAGGGGGAAAATATGAGGTGGAGCCCTGCTGGATGAAAAAAAAAAACAACAACTCAATAACAGGTTTCGAATGCGAGACGAGTTCCTGGAGCTGACGCAGGATCTCCGCGGCGCTGCTGCCCGCGGCAGCGGTTACAGTAGCGCGAACGCGGAAACGAACCGCGATCGTTTCCCCGGAGGAGACGCGCGGCAGCTGGGGTCGAGCGGAGGCGTCCCCCGTCCCCCGTCCCCCGTCCCCCGATCGGTCCACAGCTGCCGGCGCCGTGCGGACGGGAGGCCGTTTTCTCCACAGTCGAGGTCATTAAGGCCCCCATTTTCCAAAATCATGTCCTTTGAACGCGGGACGCCGCGGCCCGAGGGGTCTCCGGGCCCGATCGCGTTTCTTACATCAGTGACGGCGCCTCGTCATCGCGCACCTGCGCCCGCCGTCACGGGGACCTGGAGAGGAACGCTCCGGGTTCATTCCCCCGCTGTCCTGCGGTCGTCTCTGACTTCCTGAAAAAGACACCCCCCCCCCAGTTGCCACATGTGTAATTACAGCCGAAGTCGAGGCGGCGTCATTCACCCGCGGGTGGGGGGGTTGATGTAATGCGAGCGCAGGGGGAAACTGGCGGGGTGCAAAGTGAGGCGGGGGCCCGCAGTGTTATTAATGTGAGCGTCATGCTGCACCGCGCTGGCGCTCGTTTACGGCTTCGGCGCCGGCGTGCTAACGTGCCCGCGGCGTCGGTGCTCACCTCTGTGTCACCCCAGTAGCCGCCGCCAGCATGCTAACGTGGTCAAAAGCATCCTCAGGGGACCACGAACGGCTCTGTAATCCATCCTGGGTTGTGGTGCTACAGGAAGTAGGATCAATCCTCTGGCGACCATGAGCACCTGTACAGTTGTTTTTTTGCTGGCCAATCATCAAAGCCTTTGGCGATTAACTTTCTCCTGATGGATTAGTCGATATTTGACTGATTTAGCTCATCAGGCTGGTAACACAAACCCTCCCGGAGCTCTTCCAGGTCCGGAGCGCCTGTTTTTTTTTTTTTTTTTTCCCAGCGGCGGGTCGAGCCGCCGAGCTCCGACACCAGACTGCCCGGCCGGCCGGCGGAGCAGCTACTGCTGCTTTTTACGAGTCTCCGCCGCCGTTTTCGCTCCAGTCTGGTAAAATAATTTCGGTGTATTGTTACCGTGCATGTGCGGCGCATGTGTGCGTTGTAATATTCAAGTAGCTGGAAAAAAAATGGGTCTCGGCGGCCTCGCAAGTTACGACTTTTAATGGGATGAAGGAGGTTTGACAGTTGGCTGACTTTGAACGGCGGGGCCGTCGGAAGTTAACGCCGTACTTGGATGGTTTCTTCGCCGGCTGCGACGCTGCGATGGATTCCTCTGTGTTCTGGAGGAGCAGAACCCTGTTTGTGATCCCGGAGAGGCCGAAAATGAGAGGAAAAAGTGACATCATGAGGCGAACCATAAGTCAGGACGGGGCCGCTGCGGTCGGACGTGTTTTTCAGTAGTTACAGGAGCCCGAGTCGCGTGCGCCCCCGCCTCCCTTTTTTCGCGAAATCATCCCGACGTGACGGCGTTTTCTCTCTCGTCTTGGTTGCTTTTGTCGCAGCTTTTTCCTCCTTGTTTTGTTTTTTTTTGTGTGTTTTTTTTTTCCACTCGTGTCAGATCTTGTGTGGGTTTTTTTTTTTTGCGCGCGAGCGGCAGGCCCCCATTTTTTTCCGGAACGGGGGGGTGAACGCGCTCGGCCAATAGGTCCTTGAGTTTCCACCGCGTAACATCAATGTTTCAATTTGTCTAATCGGGGGTATTTAGGCTAAGTAAACTATCACTCTTCAGGATTTCATCTGCAGCCACAGCCCAGTCATGCAGGCCTCTTATTCAAACCATTTGTGTGCGGTCGGGGGGCGGGAGGCGGGGAGGCCAAGCCAGTGGAGATGACGGGGGGATTGGATAACTCCGGGACGCGGAGAGTGAGAGGTCTTGGCGAGAGGCTGCAAACCACACAGGCAGCTTGCGTGATTGTGGTTCTCTCGCGGCGCTCGCCCCCCTCCCCCCTCACCCCCCTTTCCGCTTCCTTCCCCCCCCCCCCTTCCCGAAGCACCTGCGTGCCTCGACCCCCGTGACCTTTGAACTCGGAGGCCGGAGTCCAGCGAGACCTTGAGAGACGTTTGTTTTCTCTGAAACTCTTTATTCGCATCGAGTGAGCAGTTATTTTGTTTGCAGATGTAAAAAAGGATTTTATTTTATGTTATTTTTGCTGCAGTACCACGAGTGGCCACTGAGGGGGAAATTGGCAGCATCGTGTCCAGACGCTCGGGCGAAAACCGCGGCCGCGATGGGGGGGCGAACGCCGTCGACAGGTTGATTGATTTCTGGTTTGGTGACCCACTTTCTGCTCGAACCCACGGCGTCCGGTGGAAAGTGGTCACCGAGGGGCTGCGGCTAATACCTGGTTAGCATGCTCAGCTAGCATTAGCTGACTGAGGCAGCAGGAAGTGGCGTGACGCGTCCTCGCTCTGCGCTGTGGGACTTTACTGTCTTCTTCTTCTTCTTCTCTATAAATTCTTGGGGAAAAAAAACTTGCTGCCCACTAAAACATACCAAAGTACACATTTTGAGGTACTTGTACTTCTTTTACTGCTTGTTTATGTTGCGGCAGATAAAAAAAAAAAAATCATAGAAAATTTTTATAGACGTTAATAGATTAAACTCCCCAACAGGATATAATGTTGTACAATAATAATCGTATTATATGATTGAAGTTTTACTTTCGCCAATAATACTTCAGCCTCATATTTTCAGCGCAGGCCTTTTACTTGTAAGGGACAATAGTTCACCGTGATATTACTTCCATATCCAAATATCTGGGGCCAACGCGAAACACGTGTCGCCGTCCCGACGCTGAACAAACAGATGAAGGTGCTTTTTAACCCGCCGGGTCACGGCGGCGCTTACCTCGGCCGGCTCCTGCGTTTTCAGTTTCCTGCATCGATCCTAACTGGCCTCATAAAAGCCGGGGGGGGGGGGGGACGTGAGAGCCAAGAGCCCGGCCCGGCCAGCGGGTTTTAATGGTTTGGGGTTTATAATGAAACACTCCTCGAGCCCTCGCTCCCAAGGCGCTGACGTTATCCACTGGACACACGCGCATATTAAAAAAGCGCACGCTATTTATAAAGTGTGGGACCGTCGGCGAGGCGAGGCGAGGCGAGGCGAGGTGGGCGGCGAGTCCAGAGGATGTGTGTGTGTGTGTGTGTGTGTGTGTGTGAGCGGTGACCGCTACCAGGAGGCTTCTTAGCTGCCCCGGTTCCGCCGCCGAAGCAGATGGAGACGGACCTGACGAGGGAATCGCCGTGCGTGGGTTCGCGGCCCCGCAGGAAGTGCCGAACAGGGGTCGGCGAGGCCTTTGCATCCTCTGGCTCCCGTGATTGGCCGCGGACACCCCCCCCCCCAGCCCCCGTCCTGTCGGGCCCCTCACCCACACATAGGTCCGGGTCCGACATGAGTAGCTCTCGAGTTCTCGGCGTCACGGCTGCGGGGCCGCTCTCGGGGTTAATGGCGCGTTCAGAGCGCCCGCGCCGTTCATTCCTGGTCAGAGCCCATTGCCTCCACCTGTCCCGCTAATGGTTTCTCCCGATTACAGTCCAAGCATTCCCATGTGTGGCCGCTGCCGTGCCGCGGCTTTTCGGCATTCCTGAGCCAATGAGAGCGCGGCGACGGCGCCGTTTCCTGCTCCCGCTCCGCTATTAGGCGGCTGACAGGAAGCGTCACCGCGGCGCTGGCTCAGGCCGGCCTCGATCTGATAGCGCAGAGCATCGCCTCCCGCGACGGCGGGGACGAGCTCGCCGTTCGTCTCCATCGCCACCTGGCGCCGACCCGCGGCCCGGCCTCCGTTTGCAGCTCGATGAAACCCGAGTGTAACGGGCCGCGCGCTGTTCGCCGGGCCTCTGCTGCCACCTGCTGGCCGCCGCGAGAAACGTTTACCCCCACGCCACGCGGGAGACGCACAAACGGCTCGCGGTTCGTTTAAAACTCGACAAACACTTCCTCAGACGTCTGGGGTGTTTGATGTGTGTGTGTGTGTGTGTGTGTGTGTGTGTGTGTGTGTGTGGGGGGGGGTTCAGACTCCCCAGAGGCGGGAAGCCGACGCTCCGATGCGAGCGCTTCCCTCCTGGATACTCCTGGATAAAACAAGCGACCTGTTAAATTTAGCCTGGGTGTGTGTGTGTGTGTGTGTGTGTGTGTGAGAGAGAGAGAGAGAGAGAGAGAGAGCATGGATGGTGTTGGGAAAATATGAGTCAGAAAATTGAGGATGAGAGGAAGACAGTGGACAAACAGGATGTAGCGTGGGTGGGGTTGGTAGTTGTGTTATTTATTTTGCGTTTAATGTATTTTAATGTAAATTGTGCCGATTTCTAACTTCAGGATAAATAAACCCTTCGCTCTTCATACGTGGACTCGTGAAATCAGGACGTTTTCCCCAGTTCAGTTTTTATAAACTCCAGTAAAAAGCTTTATTGTCGACTAACACAACATCACACAAACACTACGACAGTCTAACTAAATAGCGACACGGGTCCTGATCCACAACTGTGACCCCTTCGTTGTGAACGGGGCGTAATAGCACCAATATTTATTTATTTAAAAAAAAGAAAGAAAAACTACAAATAGAATAAAATGTGACGGAACCTCATGCGTGAAGAAAGAAGGCAGATTATAATCTGACCCGTCTGAGAAACTTAATTTAAAAGTAGGTTTCCTGAAGCGGCCGGACGCTTCGAGGAAACGGGACTCAAGCAGGAGGAAACTGTGCGTTTGGTCGGGGACTATTTTAGGCGGCGGATGAATCCACAGTCACCCGACCTCGATTCAGAACCGAGCGGCACGTCGAGGGTCAGTTCTTGGCGCCCATGAGGGTTTGGTACTGCGGCTTCACCACGATGTGGAGGGAGAGCGAGCCGTCGACGAGGTACTCGGACGTCCGGCGGTACAGGTCGGCCTCGGACAGGAAGTCGCCGCTCTCCTCCGTGCTCTGGTGGAAGTTGTAGACGTCCTTCACCACCACCTTCCCCTGCTGCTGCGCCATCACCAGCACCGTCTTCTGGAAGTTCACGCCGGCGAAGTCGGCGCTGGACGTGGCCGGCGTGACGATGACGCGGGGGCGGCCCCCCTCCGCCCTCGCCGGCTGCATGGCGCCGGTCTCCGCGTACACGGGCCGCATGCTGAGGGGCAGCCAGCGCGGCGAGAACAGGGCGTTCCACGTCACGCGCTTGCCGGCGTCGTGGCCGCTGGGCCCCAGCTGGGTCTGGAAGCTGGTGCTGCGGTCGTCCCGGCCCGGGTTGCTGACGGTCCAGGGAGACCCCCACGCCGGGGACAGGTAGTTCCTGGGTACGAAGAGGCTGCAGTTCACGTCGAAGTACTTGGCCATGTGCAGCGGCGAGGCCGAGTGGAACTGGTAGGACATGTAGAGCAGGTCGCGCACCGACTCCTGGTAGCGGGCCAGCACCGGCGACTGGGTCTGCAGGCGGAACAGCTCTCGCGGCGGCATCATGGCGTAGCGCACGGCCCTCAGGGCGTTCTCCGCCGTCAGGCCGTCCGGCTGGTTGTGGACGATCCAGGCCTCCAGCGCCGCGAAGAGCTCCGCCTCGCTCTGCAGGACGAGGTCGGAGCGGCGCAGCAGGGACATGAGCAGCCGGCCGCTGACGGAGGCCCACTCCCCGCTCTGCAGCACCGACGACAGGTTCCACGCCAGGTACTGCAGGCAGCCGTCCCTCAGGGCGGCGTCCCCGACCTGCAGCGAGTACTCGTACCAGCCCGCCACGTGGCCCGAGGGCGAGTCCCGCGCCAGGTTCTGGGTCATGTACTGGGTGATGCCCTGCTGCAGGCTCAGCACCTGGTACTTGGAGGCCAGCTTGTGCAGCGGCGTGGCCTGGTCCAGACGCAGGGAGATCTCCCCGCAGTACAGATACCTGCGGAGAGAGGGGGGCCGCTCACCGATTGGTCGGTTTTCTGCAGCGCTCGATCAGACTAAAGCGGACTCGTCCTCACCTGATGAACTTGTCGAACACGGCGGCGCAGTCGGCGCTCTCCGTCAGGACCAGTGCGCCGCTGCCGTTGCGGCTCAGCAGCATCTCCTGGAACACGGCGCTCTGCAGGGACAGCACCAGCGAGTGGACCTGGAGCGTCTTCACCTCGTCGGCGCTGGGCGTCTCCACGCGCAGGGACACGTCGCTGCCGTTGCCCTGCACCAGCAGGGCCTCCAGCCGCTGCAGCAGGGTCGGGGAGTGGCTGATGGTGTCGCCGCCGCCGCCCTGGACGCCGCCCTGGACGCCGTCGACTTTCAGCACGCCTGGTGGAGCGCGGAAAGAAAAAAACGTAAAGAGGAAGCCGCGCAGAAGTTGCGTGTCGGATGTTTATTAGGGCAGATGTGGGCCGGCGTGGTCCGGATCCATACCATCGATCGGCGCCGCACGTCTGGATCGTCAGCGGTTGTGGGTCACGTTTAATTAAAGTTGTGTCTCGGCGGAGGCGGTTGTAGCGCCCCCCCCCCCTGCAGACTCGTTACTGCACCGCCGGGACGTCGCACATTCCCAGAGCTTCTGGTTCCGTCCCGTCCACGACCGTTCCTGCGGTAACTCCCGCGTTCGCACGACTTCGTTTTGTCGGAACTGGTCATGTGACGCTCGCCCTCTTTCATCACGGGCGTAAAAAGCAAAATGTAACGCGGCGTAAAAAAAAAAACCAGCAGGAGCACGGGCCGAGTCCCGCGAGACCCTCACAGGTGCAATCACAGCTGCTGCCACAGAGTTTTAGTTTTACATTCAAATTATTTCTATTGGTGCAGGGAATAATGACATCATCTGTTACCAGGGCGCGGAGTCGAGTCGCCCGATCGCATGAAGGGAAGGAGGGAAGTTAGAGAGAGGAGTGGAAACTCACACACACACACACACACACACACTCTTACCTGCAGCGGCCGCCCCCACCTGGAGACAGAGGAGAACCAGCGGCCCGACCCGGATCTGAGCGACCATCTTTCTTCTTCTTCTGTGTTTGTCCTCGCTGCGTCCCGGTCTCTGCGTCTGTCCGCTCTGCTGTGGAGGACGGGTGTGTGTGTGTGTGTGGGGTGGGAGGGTGTCTACCCCAACACCCCCCCCACACACACACACACACACACACACACACACACACACACACACACACACAGGACTTCATCGATCGGTGGGTGGAGATCGGTCCTGGGTTGTTTCCATGACGACCACTTTGATTCAGACTTTTTTTTTCCGGGGCCACAGGGACCTGAAGGCAGCTGTGTGTGTGTGTGTGTGTGTGTGTGTGTGTGTGTGTGTGTGTGTGTGTGTGGAGTCAAAACACCTTTAGTCGGTGTGTGTGACATCATTGCCTTTAACAGCAGGTTTTGGTTTGAAGCGCGACGACGACCTCAGGCTCCATGTTATGTGTGTCACCCAGTTTTCAGTGCGTGTGCGTGTCGCAGCGACAAAACCAATTTATTCACTGCTTCAGGCGGGGGGGGGGGTCATACGATCAATAACCCTCTTTTAATGATTGGTATCCTGATCACTTGTTTAAAAAGATCACGTTCAAGCTCTGTTCAAGAGCGGGCGAGTCCGTCTGTCCCGCACATTTCATTCACGACGAGAAGGTCTCTGACCTCTGACCTCTGACCTCTGCTTCCTGTCAGGGCGGGTCGACTCTAACGACAAGACGGGCGTATTTGTTTGCGTCGCCTTCGCGTCCAGTCGGGCGGGGAGTTTTTCGATCTGGCGCGTCCAGATCGTCTCAGGCTCCTCTTCACCTGCGCTTACAGCCCAGCTCCACCGGGGGGCAGGCGAGCTGCATGTCACGCGTACAAACGTGTACTTATACACGCGTACTTATGTGTGTGTACTTATATAGTATTCATTCTGTCTCTTTAAAAACACGTTACAAGTAAAAGGGCGACCGAGTTGAAGCGGAGAAGTTTCTGCGGGTTCGATTTGTCGAACGCTGCGGCGACAAAGTGTGTGTCCGAGCGGAGCCCAGACGTGTGTGTGTGTGTGTGTGTGTGTGTGTGTGTGTGTGTGTGTGTGTGTGTGTGTGTGCGTCCGCAGAGCCGCTCGTGTTACAGCCTGGCACGCTCCCACTGCTCGACCGTTTAGCGAGCCGAGGTCGCGGCGGGCGCCCGGACCCCGGCGACCTCGGCATCAGTTCATCTTACCGCCCCATTAGCTCTGCTCCTCATCTTCCTCCAGACGAGGAGGAAGACGACCGGAGGTGGAGATGAGCTGTGACTCCGAGACACCCCCCCCCCAGCTCGTCCTGCGCGACGTTTTATTCGGTGCGGCCTCCTCGCGCAAACACAGACAGGAAGTACATTTACTCAAGCCCAGGACATGTTTGACGTAAATACAGTATTTCCACTTTGGCAGACTTTTCGTCTGTCGGCTCGTCCGATGATTCAGACAGAATCTCCGAAACGTCTCCGGAGGTTTCTCAGGAAACGGGTTTATAAGCATTTTTTTTTTTTTTTTCAGAGTACAAGTACTCTCAGTACTTTACCCCCCCCCCCCTTTTTTTTTTTTTTGTTGGGTCCAGATAGAGCAGATAGTTATCAAACGTCAGCGTGGCGCTGCCACACGCTAGCTGTGCTACACCGGCTATTTAGCGGCGGTTTGTGAGCGGTTGGGTTTTTTTTCCTAACATAACCTTTGACCCCACACACACACACACACACACACACACACACACATGCACACACACAGCTCCTCATTCATTCGTCACCCTCCCGTTCTAACGGGAACCGCCGGCGATCGCTCACGTCTGCGTGTGACCTGCGGCCGCCGGGGCTCGTTATCCGCCGGACGCCCTCCGGCGCCCTGTTGTGGAACAAACAGGTGAAATGATAGGCAGCTGCAGGGGGGGGGGTGAGGGGGGGGGTGAGGCGGCGGGGGTCGCGCACATTAGCCTTCTGCAAAAAAACACGTGGCGTCCTGCTCCCGCATGCACTGTCACACACGCAGGAAGCTAACGAGCTGCTGTGGTGTTGTTATGCTCCAACCCCCCCCGACACACACACACACACACACACACACACACACACACCCCGCTGTCAGCGTGATGAGGTTACATTCACAGTATTCAGTGACATCATAGCGATGGCGCCTCTTACTGATACAAAAGGTCGGTCCTCACCAGGTAAGATGAGACGACGCTGAGGTGTGTGTGTGTGTGTGTGTGTGTGTGTGTGTGTGTGTGTGTGTGTACACGTGTGTGTTTAATCCTCAGTGAACCTGAATGCGGCACCAACACGCCAACACATTAGTCCCGACGCCACGATAAACAGCGTGCGTCGTTTACTAATGAGGAACGAGCTCGTTTTTGTTTGCTCAGCGTTTGTTTTGTTTCCCCTCTCCTCCCGGCTGGGCTCCATGAGGCGGGCGGTGTCACGCCGACACGGAGACGAGCAGGATTTGTCGTTGCACGTTCCTCATGCTGGATAGAGGTCGTCTCATGTGCCACCGGGGGTCAGCGGAGCGGGAACTTAATGAAAAAGTTTGTTCCCACACTTTGTTTATTTTCCTCCGCCTCTCTTTTTTCCTGTAAGGATCAGTCAGACTCTCTCTCTCTCTCTCTCTCTCTCTCTTTCATTCACCTCCTTCCATCCTGGGATCAATCCCTCCCTCTCTCTCTCTCTCTCTCTCTCTCTCCTCCTCCTCCTCCTCCTCCTCCTCCCTCCCCCTCCCCACTTTTTTCACTCCCCTCTGCCTCATTTCTCCCCTCTCCCTCCGCTCGCTCGTCGCAGTGATGTGCCAGCTGCCTGGGCTCCACTTCTCCTCCTCCTCCTCCTCCTCCTCCTCCTCCTCTTCTTCTCCTCAGCGTCGGGGACTCCTCGAGGAGCCTCGTTGGGGACGACGGCAGCAGACGACCGGCCGGATCGCAGGCGGAGCGTCGCCGTGAGACCTGGATGTGAAGGTAAGAGCCGTTTTCCGTGCGAGGAAGGTCTGTCCGCTCGCCGTATGCCGCGAGGAGGCAATCAGCGGCGTTATACCTCATTACCTCCGGACGCCGACGGAGACGCTGATTGCAGAGTTTGGGTTGTCTCCCTTCCAGCGGCGTTTCGTGACTGACTCGGCGCTGAACTGTTTTCGTGACGACAGAATCGTCGGAGTTTTTCCCCTCTTATTTCTGCCCCCTGAATCTTCCCGAGAAGGAGACGTCAGTTCGTCAGTTTCACCCGGTGCCAGACTTCTGGAGTCCGTCTGCCTAACGACGCTGACCGCGGGTCAGCGGACCGGGCCCCTCGTCGTCAACGAGGTCCGAACAGCAGCTCCTCTGCAGGATGGAGACGTTTGCCTGAGATGTTTCCCAGAAGGCCGTTCTCTGGCTTCCTTTTTCCCTCGAAAACAGTTTCGGGGGAACGGCGACGTGCGTGCGCTGTGCAGTTATGTCGGCTGTTGTTCCAGGTGCTGCGTCTCCCCATGAATAATTCAAACGCCCCCCCCCCACATCCATCTGCAGCTCGACCCTGCAGACGTGACCTGATGTCACGTCGTCTGCGTGGGCGAGACGCGACTGTCGGGGAGCGGCTTTAATAAAACACCTCTGGAGGTGAGAGCGGCTCCATTTCCACCTCCGGAGCCTTCGCCCCCCCACCCCCCACCCCCCCGCGGGGTACGAGCGCCGCGAGCGTCCGAGCAGGAAGAGCGAGGGCAGAGCGTCCCGGCGGGGATATCGACCGGCCCGATCGCTGCTCCCCGGTGTCACCTCGCAGCCTCTTCCTCGTCACGGACGATCCTCTTTCTCTGAGACGGATCGGGTGTCATGGCGGGCGGCGGCGGCGGCGGGACGCCCCCCCCCCGCAGCAGCTTGTTTGTTTGTCTGTCAGTTTCGCTGAGCTCGGCCCGGGTCGGTGCGGAGGGAAATGAAACAGGAACAATTTCCACGACATGTTTAAAAGTGTAATCTGGTCGACGTGACGCCGCCTGTGGTGACCGGAGGTAACAGCAGGTGTGATTTAATCCAGCAAACATCCAGCAAACAGCAGATTACAGGCTGACTGGTGGAATAACAGCACTGCACTTTTATAAATATAAATATTTTAAACAAAAGTGCCAAAAATGTCCTTGTTGCAGCTTCTCGATTAATAGAGAGAATAAAACTGTGTGTTTTCACATGATGCATTTAAAACTCATGCGCTGTAGAGGTCACACACACACACACACACACACTGTAAGGATGAACAGTACTGTATCTGACCTGTGTCCCCCTATGGGAGCTGAACCTCTATTAATACTGAACGGGACGTCCCATCTCCGCACATGGGACGCCACGTTACATAACAAAGACTGAAATATGTTTTTTATTGATACACAAACGGATCACGTCGTTTACACAAACACGTTTCCACACCCACGACCCACGATGCAACGCTTCTCCCGGCTTCCGCCGATGCCCCCGTCGCTCGCCGCCCACGCTGGGCGACACCAGCGGTGTTGACAACGACTTCCCCCGAGCGGCCGAGCACTAAGACGTTCGACGCTCGCTCCGGGGCCCATAAAATGCGCCACTCGCATAATGCACAGCCGAGGGGTTTTGGCACGTAAATGGCTTTTACGACGGCCGTAATTAAATGTGACAAACTGTTAGCTCAGCACCGCGGGGGCCCGTTTTCGCCGACGGGGCGATCGCGGCTCGGCGGCGGTGTTTACGTTTGGCCGAGCGTCTCCAAATGGTTTTTCGCGACTGAGAGCTCGAGAGATAACGCAGTCCAAATATGGCTTCACGCATGAGCGGAGCAAATGAGGGCCGGCAGGCAGATGGAGAAAAACAGGATGGATGGCACCCAGGTGAAAAGGTTAGACCGGGAGACGGGACGATAATGACGCAGGGGGGGGGAGGGTGGAGGGCGACCGGGTCACCGCCGGCGGCCCATCTGTTGTTGTGCGCCTGAAGTTTAATCGACTGAGGCCGAACTCTGTGGATTTAACTGCTTTTTGTTTCCGCAGCTCGGACGTCATTCGCCTCGGACGTAAAATGCATCATCGTCTGCAAACGCGGATCCGTGGAAACTCGCTATAATCGATATCCTGCATCAGCCAGGTCTCTCCTCTAATCCAAGCCTGATGGGCCTGAACCATTATCACAAATAAAAACGCCGGACGCCCTCCACCTGTGAAAACCTCCACCAATCAACCGCCTCCGTCTCTTTCCCCCGCAGGGGGAAGGTCATGATCGACCAGTCCAATGCGACAGAGTCCAGCCAGCAGGAGCTGGGCCCCAAACCCGAGGAGGTGCAGAAGTCCCAGTGCGTGCTGGGCTTCATCCCCGTCGTCTACTACAGCATCCTGCTGTGCGTGGGCCTGCCAGGTACGTCGCAGCTGCCACAGAACACACATCAGAACCCGGGCGCCGGTTCTGTAATGGACCCGCGAGAACCCGAGTCGCGATAAACCGCTGATCAAGCACCTCTCCGTCCATCCGTCTCTGTACTCTCTCTCTGCAATTCAAACCGATCGCCTCAATAACCACCACCACCCCCCCACACACACACACACACACACACACACAATCTCATTAACCCTCCGCTCCCGTCCGCGGGTCGATGCCGACGAATTAGCATCGATCCATCGGGGTGTTTGGGACGGAGAGAGGTGTTCAGGACCGGGCGGACGTGTCAGCGCAGCCCCCAGCGTGACCTCCGGGTCACATCACGCCGGCGTCCCCAACGGGAAGTCGACGTAAAGGCCAGAGGGCGAGTGTCAACAGCTGTATGCACGGGGGGGGTTATCCAAACATCTGCAGTGGAAATATTCAGGAAAAAATACTGTACACACTGTAAATAGTACAGAGCAGATACTCAGCGGTTTGTATTGATCCTGTATTGATCCTGCTGTGAGCCTTGAAGAGGTCAGACTTCCTGTGATTTATTCTGCTAAAGCTAAAGCTAACTAGCCTAGCCTAGCTTAGCCGAGTGATAACTGATTAGAGTATTAGATCGCAGCTGGTTTGATCCGACTTGTGATTTGCAGACTGGCGTAGTTTGTCTCGTGATCCAACAGAGGGCGCTCTGGAACCCGCACGCACGCGACCTTTGACCTCTCGAGCGGCCTGATCCTCCGATGTGGTTTCTGTCTTCGCGCAGTGAACGTCCTCACGGCGGTGGCGCTGTCCCGGCTGGCGTCCCGCACCAGGAAGGCGCTGTACTACTACCTGCTGGCGGTGACCAGCTCCGACATCCTGTCCCAGCTCTTCATCATCTTCGTGGGCTTCCTGCTGGAGACGGCGGTCTTCCACCGCGACGTCCCCGCGCTCCTGCTGCACTCCGTCAGCGCCGCCGAGTTCGCCGCCAACCACGCCTCCATCTGGTCCACCGTGCCGCTCACCGTGGACCGCTACATGGCGCTGTGCCACCCGCTCCTCCACCGGCAGATCAGCTACCCGGCGCGGGCCAGGAGGATCATCGCGGCGGTGCTGACGCTGTCGCTGGCGTCCGGCGTGCCTTTCTACTGGTGGTCGGACCTGTGGCGGGAGAGCCACCCGCCCACGGCGCTGGACGCCGTCCTCATATGGACGCACGTGACCATCATCTACTTCCTGCCGTGCGGCATCTTCTTGGTGCTGAACACGCTGATCATCCAGAGGCTGAGGGCCAGGCAGCGGCAGCAGCGGTGCCAGGAGGAGTGCGGGCCCAAGTCGGCGCCGCCGCGGCGTCTCGGCAAGACCACGGCCATGCTGCTGGCCGTCACCTCCGTGTTCTCGGTGCTGTGGGCCCCCAGGACGGTGGTGGTCATCTACCACCTGTACGTGTCCTCGGTGCACCGGGACTGGCGCGTCCACCTGGCCTACGACCTGTCCAACATGCTGGCCATGCTCAACACGGCGGTCAACTTCTTCCTCTACTGCTTCGTCAGCAAGCCCTTCCGCGGGACCGTGCGGGACGTCCTGCTGCTCCGGGGGGGCCCGCTGTACCCTCGCCGCGCTCTGTCGCGGCAGCAGGCCATCGCCCACACCTCCGTGTCCTCCCTGTACAGCGGCAACAACAAGCGCTCCCGGCGGGACTCCACCCCCTTATCACCTCGCAGGACCAGGAAGCCCTCGTGACCCCGCGACCCCGCGACCCCCCCCCCGTCCTCCTAATCCGAACCGCCCGCCGTCCCACGACCCCCGATCGCTCCCGACCTCCGGGGACGGACCTCGCGTTCCAGCGACGACCGTGGACGGCTGCCAGTCGGGCCCCGGTCCCGGCCCCGGGCGCCGCGGGGCTCGAATGAACTCGGCAGAACAAGAAGTTTGTTTTCTGACTTGTGACGTGTCGCCGGCTGCTGTTTGTCCATGTAAATCAGATAAGACGACAGGCTATTTATTTTTCTTCAGACGGATTCCAAAAAAACAAAAGTAGGTCTTTTGGTATTTTTATTCTTTCTCCGTACATGGAAGTAATGTGACAGAGTATTTTTTTATATTGTTATTAGGAAGAAAAAAAAAAAGAGATTTTTTCCCTGTGATGAAATCTGATCCGTGGTAAGTACTCCGCAGTATAAAAACTGCAGCGTGTAATTCTACTTCTATCAAAACCAGTGCGACTCTGCTACACACACACACACACACACACACACACACACACACACACACACACACACGCTAGCGTCAGCCGGTACATTTCCATTCGCCACAGCAGGAACTTTCAGCGCAGTTCAGTTTAAAAAAACGCGTTAGTTGTCGTGTCAGTGTCGCTTGTGGCGAGAAAACGATTAAACTTGTAGCTGCTAATTTTGCGTATATATAATGTTAAAGTTAAAGGAAAGAAGTTTCGACTTCTCACGCGGCGCTAACGCCTCCGTTAGATGCGTCGCCTCTAATGGAGCCGGAGCAGGTTTGAGCTGTTTCTGCCGAGGTCGTGGGTTTTATAACAACTCTTAAATAACAGCGTTATTTAGGTGGGGGGGCTTGTGGGGGGCACAGTAAATTTGAAGCTGCTCCGCTCACCAGTGTAAACACATGTACATCCTGTACGCCCCCCCACTTCAAACTTCACATTTACGTCCCGCTCAGCGTTTTCTCGACGCGAGCCACCTGCCCGCTGTCGTCCCTCTGCAGTCACCACCCCCACCCCCACCCGTGTTTACTGTAACAGTAAGAGACACGACACCCCCCCGTCCCCCCACCCGTCCCCCACCCGTCCCCCACCCGCCCACGCCGGTCCGCTGGTGTCGCCCCGTGGTCGTCCCACGCTGAGTTCTGAGAGCCCGAACCCAGATGTAGAGACGAGGCGATTCTTTGAAGACGCCTCCCGCTGCCATGACAATAACAGAGGGTGGTGGTGGTGGTGGTGGTGGGTGGGGGTGATTGCGACCTAACACCAGTGAGGACAGTGGGGGGGGGGCGGAACAAACACTTATGACCATAATATGATGTTAAGAAGTCGGAGCAGGCTCTGATTAAAGCTTAATGGAGCTGCGGCGCCGTGAGCGAACACGGTCGAGAGCCGGCCACCGCCACCGCCGCCCCCTCCCCCACGCCGCCGCCGCCGCACGTCCCCCTGTCTGCAGGCCATCTGTCCTTTGTGACTGTTCAAACACCCGGTCACGTCCCCGCCTGCCGCTCAGCAGGTGTCTTCATCACCTGAAGACGAAGCAGCCGATACGTTACCGCTGGAAATAATATTCCCCCCGCGGGAAAAAGCAACCGTGTGTCCTCCCAGTCTTTCTCATACCTTCTGTCAAGTAGTTGAAGTGGCCAATAAAATCTGCCCCCCTGCCCTAAATACCACTGCCCCAGTTCTTCTCCGAGGCGAAGACCTCAGTCTCGTACACGAGTGAACCCTTTGTTTAACTTTGTTATGGAACAAACTGACTGTGTGAATCCTTCATGTCGGTCGTAAACGCGTGAAGCGACGGAGGGCGTGTTCCCCCGTGCATGTTGTTGTTAAAGTGGCTTCGTGTGCATCGTTTCGTCTGTGAGCGCCCAGGAGAGGAAATAAATGTCTAACAGGAACCCGCAGTCGTCATTTCTCCCGTGCAGACACTATGTCAGGTGAGTGTGCGATGGTGGTCGCAGATGATGCACCTCCTGGTGTAGGATCGGGTTTGTGTTCTCCTCAGGCTGCTCTTAAATCAGCGTTATCGCCCTCCTCTGCCGCTTCCTCTCCAGTTTCAGGTTAATGTGGAGAAGAGAGAGGTGAGACTGTCATGAACTCGTCCTCGCACCGCTCCAGGACCAGGGCTGGTTCACTACAAACGGCTTCTCTCTAATGTCTCTCCGGGGGGGTGTTTTGGTTCCAGGAGACGTCCATAAAGACCTTAATGTGGGATGATCTCAGGTATGAGACGTGGCGGAGGACAGACATTGAAGTGACGACACGGCGGACACGCATCACCGATGGCTGAAACCCAAATGTTCCCCGCAATAAAAGACGCGATTAAAACGTCCATTCAGCGGAGTCCAAACAAAGACATAAAGACTGGGCGGACTGGTCCTTTAATCATTGACCAACATCTGCAGCGCCACGTTCACCAAACACCAACACTCCTTCAATAACTGATGGTAGATATTGAACCGTGTCATTAATGAACCCAACGGCCATCCATATTGTTGCATATCAGCCAAAACAGTGATGCAACGAGACTAAACGTGATCAATCCACCTCGTGTTGATCGATGAGGTCACTAAAGTCAGACTTATAATATTGTGATTGTAAAACATATTTGAGATTATAGACTGCAAGACTCTCCAGTGTTAGCACGGTGCTAAAACAACATGCGCGATGACGATCTTTTAGCTAGCTAGCTAGTTAGCTTGGCATTTTAGGGTCATTTTGAGAGGGAAGTTAATATGAGACATCTGAGTTTATTCTATAATGTTGAGCCATGAACTTTCCTCATAATTTCATATTTTTTCCCCTAAATGTGGCCAAAATAATCCGTCACACTTGCTAGCTTGGTGCTATGTACGGTAGTGACGTCGCGTGACACATTAGCCACATTAATGCAATACGACAGTGTTAGCCAGCTAGCCAGCTTAGCATAGCTACATTTGCTGGATGATAATGCTAACAGATAGAGGACTAGGCTTAATATTATATTTTATTTTATTTAAAAAATAATACGTGTTGCGGCTGATTCTTTTTGCTAAACCGATGCGCTAATATCTGAGCGTGACGGGATGGGCCTTTTTACGTGCAGGCTAACGCTACTGTGTTTAATGTGAATGGCGGTGAGGCGATGCTAAGCTAACGTCAATCATTAACAGGCGACAGGAGCGCGATTCCCCGGCGTCACTGCGGTTCAAACCTCCTGGAAATGTGATTTAAAGCAACTAGTGAAGGGAAATGTTTTGTGTTTGTGGTGTGAAGCTGCATTCAAGACTCCGCGTTGACGTTGTTGGTGTTTTATCGGGCTGCCGGTGTTGTTAGCAGCAGCTGTTAGCAACCGGTGTGTTAGCAGCCTGTGTTACCGGCTTCCGCCAGCAGGTGTCCCCACACTCCAGCTCCCCCCGCGCCGCCCCGCTCGCTCTGTGCAGGGGGGGGGCGAGCGAGCGTTAGAGTCCACACCGCGGCGGAGCACCGGCGGCGGAGCACGGAGAGAAAGAGGAACGAGGACCGGGCAGCTGTTTCACCGAGGTGCGTGCGTTAGCGTGTGTGTGTGTGTGTGTGTGTGTGTGTGTGTGTGTGTGTGTGTGTGTGTGTGTGTGTGTGTGTGTGTGTGTGCGCGTGTGTGTGTGTGGGAGAGCTGCGGTCACATCGGGAGGAAACACTCGTGAAAAAGATTCATCAACTTTTTGTCTTCTTCATTTCACATGAACTGACCTCAGATCAGGTTCTTACGGACTCTCTTCTTCTTCTTCTTCTGTTGTTGTTGTTGTTGTTTACTTCTTTATATTTTTTTGCGGCAGGTGAAGAAGTCAGTGAGATCAACACCCACCGGAACATCAGGTACATTAACGCATCGTCTCATCCTTAATGTAAAAGTCGGTCATGTGTTCTTGTGCGTATTTACAGATGTGGTCACGTGTTCGGCGCTTTAATTACGTTTATTTATTATATTTTGTGCCGTTTTTTGTCAGACGGGCTCATTGTGGTTGTTTGATTTATGTGCAGGTGAAAGTGCGTACACTTCAGTTGTATGTGTGTGTGTGTGTGTGTGTGTGTGTGTGTGTGTGTGTGTGTGTGTGTGTGAGCAGCCAACAGGCTCCACTTTGCACAGTGAGGAAAAAATAAATAAACCGAGATATTTTTGAGTTTGTTGACGTGTTGCTGATTATTGGGTCGTTGGTTTCGGCGCCGCTTCACTTCGCGGGTCGTCACAGAACTTTTGACGAGAGCTGACCTGGTGCCACCAGCCCGGCGGCCTTGGGTCCGGTTCACCAGAACCCGTCACACCCCGTTTTTTTTTCTCAGCTCGGTGTTGGAATGAGGCGACTCACGTTCCCGCCTTGAGCGTTCGCCGGGTCATTGCGGGCGTGCCGGGCCCGAGACGCGTTTGCGTCGAACTCGAGCCTTCGGCGCCGTTATCGACTGTTCCCAGATCAGCGTGGGGGACAGGGACGAGGGCGAGGACGCGTTTATTCACCAGGCAGACAGACCACATGAGAACTGCACCTTCACCTTATTGATCCACGTGTGAC